>BPLR01020106.1:0-35913 GCA_021605095.1 Caerostris extrusa | reverse complement strand
TTGCTCCAAGTAGAAATTAACGATAAAATCTCATCTGATAAGAAATATAAGATGCGTCATAAAGATATGTGCACTGTACCTACAAAAAACGTAAAGTATAATATTTCCCTAATTAATATTCAAAAGAATAATTAGTTAACATTTGTATTATATATAAAAAATATCTAAGAAGTTAAAGAAGAATATGGCTAAGCAGCCATGCTATTTTTCTATAATGAAATTTTTCTTCTAGCAATGAAAGGTATAAAAGGGGAACAGAAATCCTACGGTCACAGTGAAATAAAAATTGTATATAAAGCATGAATTTTTGTAAAAAAGAATGCTTTTCAAAGGAAAGTACCGATGAAGACAAAAGAACAGTTTACCTGAACATTAAAGGAGAAAATACTTTAATTAATTCTTTACAGTACACTTCTCTAATGGGAATCGCTTCTGAGATTAAAATAAGAAATAGCTCATTAAAATTCTAAACCAACAAAAAAAAAAAAAAAAAACTAAGAATTTCAAATGCAGCTTTTATTTTGAAATTACCAGCATCATTACAATTAAAAATTTGTTTCTCCTGCAATCCTATTTACATTATTACAGCCATAAAAACTTGCTAACTTTTGTTGTTGGAAAAACAGGATAGTAAAAAAGCTACGAAACAGAAAAGAAATTACTACATGGAAGGTTTAAAAATGTCCACTTCCTCACAAGAGTTATATGCAATTCTTGCTCCTAATTTTTATAACGTTGGCAAGTCTAACGGAAAATCTGATAATTTTAAATTAATAAAAAAGGGGGAAGTGATTTTACGCTCTGTAGTTTTTACGACCTTCTTGATAGTGGGAATTTTATGTTTTTATCTAGACATGGAGAAAAAAAACGCTGTACATTTTGTTTCATATCCATCGTTGTCGTTATACGTTAGATTAATTAATGCAGTGGGAAATGTTAAGTAATTATGACAAATTTGGCGTGGGCACTTTTGCTGCAGATAAGAACTTAATTAAGTTTACACAGACCGAGAAGAAATTTGATTAATGTGCTAATTACTTGCTTCGTTTTCGGAGAGTGTGCAATAATTTTTATCTGCAATGGTTCGTGCAGCCGTCTTATACCCTTCTGAAAGTTGCAATGTGATATCGAAAAATGGACAGTATCGAAAGATGTCAGAATAAGACAAAAAAATGTTTGGATTGTTAGGAGCAGAAGGGTTGCAGTTTAGAAATCTTATGTATGTTGGGTTGGGCATGAAAACTTGTTGGCCAGATGATTCTGCTGTTTAAATCACAACTGAAAGAAGAGTGAGACCATCCCCAAATGCCTCACTGAGGATGTCCCTGGTCCCTTTATATGGATACAAACCTTAGCATTGTAATGCATTTGGGTAACGCTCATTATGCTAACTTTGAACGTTAACTGTGACATATTCTGGGTAACTAAGTATGAACTGGATATCGTTAAATAAGTTAAACTCTGGAAAATGTTGAGTTTGCTATATTCAAGGTCGAAAATGTTAATTCTATTTTATGAATAATGTGGAAGAGGCTATTTTCTAAATATCAAGGGCAATCTAAGTTTCTGTACGAATTGTGGGTAATCTTAAGATATATCAGTGAAGTACTGGAGCTCGAAGTCGTTCCTTTCTTACAATACATTTCTGAAGCTATCTTCCTACATAATAATGGCCGCTCGCATGTTACAAGAAATTTTTCAAAACTTCTCTTCGGCAGCACACATGCAGCTACTTCCTTGCTTGCTTATTTGCCAGATAGGTCGTCTAGATGAACATGTGTAGGATTTCACAGTTTTCCGTCGCGCTCTTGATCCTCATCCTACAGCTTTTTGTAGATGAATTTTGGGTATGCATACAAAGAATATGAAATGTTTTTACTCAGGCAGACAATCAAAATCTTTTGACTCCATGCCACGGAGTATAGCAGAACTTATTGCATTGCGTGGTGGCTATATCAAAGATTTAAGACTCTTAAAATTGTTTTTTGTCTCTGAAAATTAAATCATTTATTTGTACCAATACTTTTTGTATTGAATTTCATTTAATTCTGATGCTTTCATGGTGCTGAAATTTTTACAAGCACGAGTTTATTGTAAAGTCTGTAATAATTTGAGACCACAAAATTTGCCAATGCAGGATGTAATGTTCGGCGTCATTGATACATATTATGTTGCTATTATGTAATTATATTGTTTTTAAGAAGGACATGTTTTGGGTTCCAATAAGAGAAGGCGGATTTCAAAAAATTGCAATATTAATTTGCTTGTTTTTGTGTTTAATTAAGTTTATCTACACTGCGAATAAATAAAAAAATTAAATTTATAGTTTTTTTTTTTGTTAAATTTTATATAAGGATTTATTTTTATACAAAATCAGATTTAACTATTACCACACACAGTAGTAGATAAATATTAAAATTTCTGAGTGATGCGTGTATCTCTCAAATGTTCTTAATTAAATTTACATTAAGCTCATAAGCAAAATAAAGATCAAAAGAAGTCTCCAATACTTAATTTTTTTTTCTGCAGGCAATGAGCATCATCCCTTCCGTGTTAACTGGAGCAAGCCTTTCATCCTTTTTGACTGAAATTTCGTATCATTTAATGATGTGAAGCCTTCGTGATTGAATATTCTCGCTTTGGAAGCAACGATCGCAATTTCCATTTGGAGTTTTCTATTTTCTTCCTTTTTTATTTTCTGGACTATATCCTTTTTATTGAAATGATGCATTTTGAAGCTTAAAACTCGAAAAGCATTCTGGAAGACTGAGTAGCTCACATTTCATCAACCACATAGTTATCCTCTGCTGCAAACAAAATTTAGATAAATTGAGTTCCCTGGCCAAGATATTAATGGACTACTAGAAGTTCACTGAAAAGAAAGAAGTCAGTGTTTCTTTGAAATTCTCCAAAACATATGTTTTATAGGGTTTATATTGAACACCTACAAAATGTTTGTCAAAACCTGACTGAGTCAAAACGACGAGATTCATGACAAATATTGCCAAATATGTAATATCATATTTTTAATATCATATCATTTTTGCACAAGAATTCCATATTAAATATCCTGAAATTTAATACGATAATGTTGAAATTCGTTAAATGTATCCATGTTATCTCATAAGAACGATTTGAATATAAATATCTTGATGGTTAAAAATATTTTTTAAAAATGGAAATAGCCTTATTTTATGAAGGATAAAAAACAAAGTTATATTCCTCATAACCATGATAATGCTCATAATGTTAAATAACTAATTAAGTTTAATGTATACGAGAGATAATAATCTTCACTTACTTAAAAATCCATATTAAGTACTAGATTTAACAATGATGATTTTTTTCACGTTGAAAGTAACGATAAAAAGCCCATCTGATAAGGCATTTAGGATACAACATAAAAGTCATGGGCACTATAAAAAATAGCAAAAAAGACAATATTTTCCCTCATTTATATTCAAAATAATAATTAGCTATCATTTGTAATAAATATATATAAAAACCCATCTAAGAAGTCAAAGGAGAATATGGCTAAGCAACCATGCTGTTTTTATAATAAAATGTTTTTCTAGCAATGAAAGGTATAAAAAAAAGGGGAACAAAAATCCCACTGTCATAGTGAATTAAAATTATTATATAAAACATGCTTTTTTAAAAAAAGAATGTTTTTCAAAGAAATGTACCGATGAAGACAAAGGAACAGTTTATCTGCACATTAAGGGATAAAATACTTTAATTACTTCTTTACAAAACACTTCTCTAACGGGGAATCGCTTCTGAGATTA
Organism: Caerostris extrusa; assembly: GCA_021605095.1. Lineage (NCBI taxonomy): Eukaryota > Metazoa > Arthropoda > Arachnida > Araneae > Araneidae > Caerostris > Caerostris extrusa. Next base: position 32,125 of record BPLR01020106.1, on the reverse strand, counting down.
AAATAAAAATAGCTCATTAAAACCCTAAACAAACAACAACCACAAAAAAAAAGGAATGAATTTCAAATGCAACTTTTCTTTTGAGATTATCAGAACCATTTCAATTACAATTTTTTCTCCTGCATTCCTATTTACATTATTAGTATTTACCTATTCCTATTTACATTTTGTTGCTGGAAAAACACGATAGTAAAAAAAAAAAAAGCTACGAAACAGAAATGAAATTACTACATGGAAGGTTTAAAAAATGTTCACTTCCTTACAAGAGTTATATGCTATTCTTGCTCCTAATATTTATAACGTGGGCAAGTCTAGCGGAAAAATGTGATGATTTTAAATTAATAAAAGAAAAAGGGGAAGTGATTTTACGCCCTGTAGTTTTTACGACCTTCTTGATTGTGGGATTTTTATGTTTTTATTTGGACATGGGGAGAAAAAAACCCTGTACACATTTTGTTTTCGCATCCATCGTTGTCGTTATACGTCCGAATTAATTAATACAGTGGGAAATGAGAAGTAATTATGACAAATTTCGCGTGGGCACTTTTGCTGCAGATAAGAACTTAATTAAGTTTACACAGACCGAGAAGAAATTTGATTAATGTACTAATTACTTGCTTCGTTTTCGGGGAGTGCAATGATTTTTATCTGCAATGGTTCGTGCAGCCGTCTTATATACCCTTCTGTGAAAGTTACAATGTGAATAAAAATTGTACAGTATCGAAACATTTCAGATTAAGACAAAAAAATCGTTAGTATATTAGGAAAATAGAGGGATTGTACAGTTTAAAATATTTGTATATGTTGGAGTTGGGCATGATAAACTTGTTGGCTAGATAGATGTGTTGTTTAAGTCACATTTGAAAGAAGAGTGCACTTATTTCTATTTGCCCCTCTGATGATGTTCGTTTTAAATTCTGGTAGTTTAATATGGAGACAGGCATAAGCACCATAATAAATTAGGTATTGTTGATTATGCTAACTTTCAACGATTACTGTTATAATTTCTGGGTAACTGAGTATTTTTGATATCGGTAAATGTGCTAAAATTTGGGTAATGCCGACTATGCTACATTCAAGGTAGAAAACTTTTTAATGATATCCGCTGATTTTTTTTTGTCGATTATTCTACTTTCTGTATAATAATTTTCAGCACTGAACTTATCGATCTCTCTGATGATATTACTGCCCTCTACTAAGAGGCTCAACGTTGTATGGCTCAACAGTCATAGACGAGCTTACGATAAATAAATTATTCCTAGTTCCCTGTAAATGTGTTATAGAATGGAACTAATCCATTAATGATATGTCCCATCATGACATTCATGGGAACTAAACCATTAATGATAGAATCGATAATGATATTCATGGAACTAAACCATTCATGATAGAAGCCATAATGATATCAAAAGAACTAAGCCATTAATGATAGACGTAATAATGATATTCATGGAAATAAGCCATTAGTGATAGAAGCCATAACGATATTCATGGAACTAAACCATTAATGATAAAATCGATAATGATATTCATGGAACAAAGTCATTATTGATAAACTTTAGATTTACGCTCAGTGACGAACTCATTATTTGAGTAACAATGATGATTTGCTTCACGTTGAAAGTAACTAGAAAGTCCCATCTGATAAGGCATTTAGGAGGCTTCATAAAAGACTTGTGCACTGCACCTACAAAAAGTAACGAAAAGTAAATATCTTCCCTAATTTATATTTAAAAAAGAACTGCCGAACATTTATATTATATATTAAAAAACCCATCTAAGAAGTCAAAGAAGAATATGGCTAAGTAGCCATGCTATTTTTTATAATAAAAAAAAAAATATTTTCTTGCAATGAAAGGTATAAATGGAACAAAAATCCCATGGTCCCAGTGAATTAAAAATTGTATATAAAACATGGATTTTTTTCTAAAAAGAATGTTTTTCAAAGAAATGTACCGATGAAGACAAAAGAACAGTTTATCTGCACATTAAGGGAAAAAATACTTTAATTACTTCTTTAATAGCACACTTCTCTAATGGGAATTGATTCTGAGATTAAAATAAGAAAGCTCATTAAAATCCTAAATCAACAATACCAAAAAAAGGAATGAATTGCAAATACAACTTTTATTTTGAGATTACAGGCACCATTTCAATTAAAAATTTGTTTCTCCACATTCCTATTTACATTATTACAAGCATAAAAACTTGCTAACTTTTGTTGCTGGAAAAACTACGATAATAAAAAAAAAAAAATGCTACGAAACACAAAATAAATTACTACAAGGAAGGTTTAAAAAAAAAGGCCACTTCCCCCAAAAGTTATATGCAATTCTTGCTTCTAATTTTTACAACGTGGGCAAGTCTATCGGAAAATGTGATGATTTTAAATTAATAAAAAAAAAGGGGGAAGTGATTTTACGCCCTGTAGTTTTTACGACCTTCTTGATAGTGGGATTTTTATGTTTTTATCTAGACACGGAGAAAAAAAAAAAACGCTGTACACATTTTGTTTCATATCCATCCTTGTCGTTATACGTCCGAATTAATTGATACAGCGGAAATGTTAAGTAATTAAGACAAATTTCGCGTGGGCACATTTGCTGCAGATAAGAACTTAATTAAGTTTACACAGACCGAGAAGAAATGTGATTAATGTGCTAATTACTTGCTTCGTTTTCGGGGAGTGCAATAATTTTTATCTGCAATGGTTCGTGCAGCCGTCTTAAACCCTTCTGTGGAAGTATCGAAAGATGGACAGTATCGAAACATGTCAGAATAAGACAAAAAAATGGTTGGATTGTTAGGAGTGGAGGGATTGTACAGTTTAGAAATCTTGTATATGTTGGAGTTGGGCATGAAAACTTGTTGGCCAGATGATTCTGCTGTTTAAATCACAACTGAAATAAGAGTGAGACCATCCCCAAATGCCTCACTGAGGATGTCCCTGGTCCCTTTATATGGATACAAACCTTAGCATTGTAATGCGTTTGGGTAATGCTCATTATGCTAACTTTGAACGTTAACTGTGATATATTCTGGGTAACTAAGTATAAACTGGATATCGTTAAATATGTTAAACTCTGGATAATGTTGAGTTTGCTATATTCAAGGTCGAAAATGTTTATTCTATTTTCTGAATTATGTGGAAGAGGCTATTTTCTAAATATCATGAGCAATCTCAGTTACTACGAATTGTGGGTCATCTTAAGATATATCAGTGAAGTACTGGAGCTCGAAGTCGTTTCTTTCTTTTTCAATACATTTCTGAAGCTATCTTCCTACATAATAATGGCCGCTCGCATGTTACAAGAAATTTTCAAAACTTCTTCTTCGTCAGCACACATGCAGCTACTTCCTTGGCTTGCTTATTTGCCAGATAGGTCGTCTATTGAACATGTGTAGGGATTTCACAGTTCTCCGTCTTGCTCTTGATCCTCGTCCTACAGCTTTCGTAGATGAATTTTGGGTATGCATACAAAGATTATAAAATGTTTTTACTCAGGCAGACAATCAAAATCTTTTTGACTCCATGCCACGGAGTATAGCAGAACTTATTGCATTGCGTGGTGGCTATATCAAATATTTAAGACTCTTAAAATTTTTTTTTTGTCTCTGAAAATTAAATCATTTATTTGTACCAATACTTTTTGTATTGAATTTCATTTAATTCTGATGCTTTCATGGTGCTGAAATTTTACAAGCGCGAGTTTATTGTAAAACCTGTAATAATTTGAGACCACAAAATTTGTCAATGCAGGATGTAATGTTTGGCGTCATTGATACATATTTTGTTGCTATTAAGTAATTATATTGTTTTTTTAAGAAGAAGGGCATGTTTTGGGTTCCAATAAGAGAAGGACGATTTCAAAAAAATTGCAATATTAATTTGTGTTTAATTAAGTTTATCGACACTGAGAATAAATAAAAAAATAAATTTATAGTTTTTTTTGTTAAATTTTACATAAGGATTTATTTTTATACAAAAATCAGATTTAACTATTTCCACACACAGTAGTAGAAAAATACTAAAATTTCTGAGTGATGCATGTATCTATCAAGTGTTTTATAAATTTACATTAAAATTAGAAGCAAAATAAAGATCAAAGTAAAAGTCTCCAATACTTATATTTTTTTCTGCAGGCAATGAGCATCATTCCTTCCGTGTTAACTGAGCAAGCCTTTCATCGTTTTTTGACTGAAATTTCGTATCATTTAATGATGTGAAGCCTTCGTGATTGATTATTCTCGCTTTAGAAGCAGCGATCACAATTTCCATTTGGAGTTTTCTATTTTATTCCTTTTTTATTTTCTGGGCTGTATACTTTTTATCGAAATGATGCATTTTGAAGTTTAAAACTCGAAAAGCATTCTGGAAGACTGAGTAGCTCACATTTCATCAACCACATAGTTATCCTCTGCTGCAAAAAAAAATTTAGATAAATTGAGTTCCCTGGCCAAGCCAGTAATGGACTACTAGAAGTTCACTGAAAAGAAAGAAGTCAGTATTTCTTTGTAATTCTTCAAAACATATGTTTCATAGGGTTTATATTGAACACCTACGAAATGTTAGTCAAAACGACGAGATTCATGACAAATATTGCCAAATTTTTAATGTCATAAATTTTTTGTACTAGAATTCCATATCAAATATCCTGAAATTTAATATGATAATGTTGAAATTCGTTAAATGTATCCATATTATCTCATAAGCACAATTTGAATATAAATATCTTAATGGTTAAAAATATTTTTTAAAATGAGAGTAGTCTTATTTTATGAAGTATAAAAAATAAAAGTTATATGCCTCATAACCATGATAATGCTGATAATGTTAAATAACTAATTCAGTGTAATGTATAAGAGAGATAATAATCTTCACTTATTTAAAAAATTCATATTAAGTACTAGAGTTAATCAAACTTTTTATCGCCAATTCCTCTAAGAGATTTTTGACTTTAAATAACAATGTTGATTTTTTTTTCACGTTGAAAGTAACGATAAAAGCCTATCTGATAAGGCATTTAGGATACAACATAAAAGACATGGGCAAAATATAAAAAATAGCAAAAAAGATAATATTTTCCCTCATTAATATTCAAAAGAATAATTAGTTAACATTTGTAATATATATAAAAAACCCATCTAAGTACCCATCTAAGAATTGTACAGTTTACAATTTTTGCATATGTTGGAGTTGGACATGATAAACTTGTAGGTTAGAAAGTTCTGCTGTTTAACTCATAGGCTGAAAGGTGAGGGAGAACATTCCCAGATGCCGCTCTGAGGATGTGCCGGATCGTTTTATGCGGATACAAACCTATTTTGGGTAACACTGAGTATGGAACTAGAAATAGTTAAATGTGTTAAACTCTGGATAATGTTGATTTTGCTATATTAAAGGTTGAAAATGTTTTGGTAACGCTAATTACTCTATTTTCTGAATAATGTTGAAGAATCTATTTTCTAAATATCATGAACAATATCAGCTACTACGAACTGTGGGTAATCCTAAGGTATATCAGTGAAGTACTGGAGCTCGAAGTCGTTCCTTTCTTTCAAGACATTTCTGAAACAATTTTCCTACATAATAATGCCAAAAACGTTTTTCGTCACTACACAAGCAGCTGCTTCCTTGTCTTGCTTATTCACCATGTAGGTCATCTATTGAACAAGTGTAGGATTTCACAGTTCTCCGTCTCGCTCTTGATCCTTGTCCTACGGCTTCTGTAAATGAATTTTGGGTGTGAATAAAAATAATATGAAATGTTCTTACTCATGCAGACAATCAAAATCTTTTGACTCCATGCCGCGGAGTATAGCAGAACTTATTGCAGAGCTGGTGGCTACATCAAAAGACTGAGTTTAATATTCTTAATATTGTTTTTTTTTTTTGCCGCTGAAAATTAAATCATTTATTTGTACCAATACTTTTTGTATTCAATTTCATTTAATTCTGCTGATGCCTTCATGGTGCTGAAATTTTTACAAGCACGAGTTTATTGTAGAACCTGTAATAATTTGGCACCACAAAACTCTTAATTGTAGGATGTAATGTTTGCCGTCATTGATATATATTATGTTGCTATTATGTAAATATTTTGTTTTATTTTAAGAATAAGGACATGTTTTGGGCTGCAATAAGAAAATGACGATTTCAAAAAAAAACTGCAATATTAATTTGCTTGATTTTTGGCTTTAATTAAGTTTATCTACACTGAGAATAAATAAAAAAATTAAATTTATATTTTTTTAAATTTTACATAAGGATTTATTTTTATACAAAAATCAGATTTCAAAGTTGATAAATGTTAAAATTTCTGAGTGTAGCATGTATCTCTCAAATGGCCTTTTTAAATTTACATTAATCTCAGAGAAAATAAAGATCAAAGGAAGTCTCCAATACTTAATTTTTTTCTGCAGGCAATGAGCATCATCCCTTCCTTGTTAACTGGAGCAAGCCTTTCATCCTTTTTGACTGAAATTTCGTATCATTTAATGATGTGAAGCAATCGTGATTGATTATTCTCGCTTTGGAAGCAGTGATCGCGATTTCCATTTGGAGTTTTCTATTTTCTTCCTTTTTTATTTTCTGTGCTATATACTTTTTATCGAAATGATGCATTTTGAAGTTTAAAACTAGAATCGCATTCTAGAAGACTAGATAGTTCTCATGTCATCAACCACATAGTTATCCTCTGTTGCAAACAAAATTTAGATAAATGCAGTTCCCTGGTCAAGATATTAATGGACCACTAGAAGTTCACTGAAAAGAAAGAAGTCAATGTTTCTTTGAAATTCCCCAAAGCATATGCTTCATAGAATTTCTATTGAGCACCTAAGTTATGTTTGCAAAAATTGACTCAGTCAAATGAAAGATTCATGGCAAATATTGACAAATTGCTATTATGATAAACTTTTAAGCTGGAATTGCATATTAGATATCATGAAAATTTATCTGATGATGTTTCCTTTATAAAAATATATATCGATGTTATCTCATAAACAATATTTTAAGATAAATATCTTAATGAAAAAAAACATAACAGCCTTATTTTATGAAAATGAAAAATTGAGTTAAAATGTCTTATAACCATGGCTAATGTTCCTAATGTTAGATAACTAATTCACTTAAAATGGAACATAAATAAAAATTTCATCTTAAACTCTTATAGTTAGTACTAGATAACACTTATATATACTTATACAGAAAAATTTATAGTTAGTACTAGAGATCGCCTAATGTTTTGATCCCCAATTCCTTCAAGAGCTTCTTGACTTTGCTCGACTGTGTTTTAATATTACAAGAAAATAATTAACAATAAATAATTAACTAAATAATTAATTTTTGTTTTCCATAATATTACTACACGCAAAAATAATAATATATGCATGGTGAAAAATAATTCGAGATATATTTTCTGAGATTTTGACGACTTTGAAGTTTTAGTATTTTTTCGATAATTATCAATCATCAGATTTATGGAGACAGGAAAGCATAAATATATTTAACTATAAAAATATTTTATTTCTGCTATTTATTTATATATTATTTATAACAAATATTTAGTAATTGTCATTCAATAAATGCTTTGTTTTTTTATGACTGGAACACTTAAATATAAGTTGAAATTGCAAATAACTATCTATAACAATGCAAATAATTCTTGTTTGTATAGAAAAATTAACAAAATCAATTTAAAAGTTGGAAGACTTCAAACAATATTTATTTGATTTTTCTTACTGGTAACATAATTTTATGCACTTAAAATTATCATAAAATTTATATCAAACATAATTTTATGCATTTAAAATTATCATAACAATTTATATCAAACATAATTTTATGCACTTAAAATTATCATAACAATTTATATCAAACATAAATTATCATAATTTATAACAAACATAATTTTATGCACTTAAAATTATTATAACAATTTATATCAAGCATAATTTTATGCACTTAAAATTGTCATAGCAATTTATATCAATCAATCTTTTATAATTAAAGAATAAAAATACATTTAAAAACTCACAACTGTTAGTTAAACAAAAATTTCAACAGTATACCTTTTAAAAGAATGCATTATAAATGCACTGCAGTGCTTTCAATATACAAATTTCCACCATGTTCCTATCTTCACATGGAAATGAAAACTAATTCTAATGGATTCACCCATCGCTAAAGTAAAATTCAAAATTGGTCATCCTACCGAAGACAATTATGTTCCGAGTGTCATAAATATTTGGCTAACGTTAGCCTATTAAGTAACTGAGAAGCTTATGGCACATTCAAACTCAGATATTGCTTTATGGAAAGCAATGCGGGAAACATTGGTTTAAGGTTTCGGTTTGCTGCTGCTTCTTTAGATTTATACAGTCGTATTGGAATTAAAGCAATTTCAAGTGTGAGTTTAGGATCATTACAAGGTCAGAAATATTGCTGTTTAGAATATTTTAGATATTAATTGTGGATATTTATATTGTTAAATAACGAAACATTAAATAAAATGTATAATATGTCTGCCCAATAACGACAATAGTTTTGGAATTCTAAGGTGTTTTAAAAATTTAACAAGTAACGTTCAGAAAAGTAAAGTTGTTTATGAGGCTAATTACTGATATTAAGTGTACCATTTAATTTGTCGGCCTATACCAGATTTAAAACGGCTTCGGGAAGAGGACCACTTTCAGGCTCAAAGGAACACCCCTTTAATTTTTATTTGCAAGCATTATATATACAGAACTCTATTTACAAATTATTATTTACAAAATAAAAATGAAAATTAAAGATATCAGTTTCTTCACAAGTGCAGTTCACTCCAAGGTCAGCGATTTTAAAAGTTTTCGAGTCTACGACGAATCTAATCCATCCTATCTGCGGCAGACCTTAATGATCACCCAGCGTGATACACGAAACCACAAAGTGCTCACTTTGTAAACAGGCGAGATGTCTTGCCTGCTAAGTTGCTTCCAGAAATTAAACAACACTTCTTGTTTACTCGTCACAGAACACTCTTATTTATTCTCCAAAAACAAACCCATCCTTTAAGAGAATTCGGCAAGAAGGGAGTCTGCTTCCCTCACTTCTCTTTGAGTGGGCACTTCCTCAGCCCATTGTCTGTCACCTATCACGATGCAGCAACTCATCACGTAGTCCATCGGTAATTGTTTCGACTTGTGAAGGTCGAACAGGCAATTAGCATCATTATCCATGATACTGATTATCTGCTGTCAGATTTAGTGATATGTTGTTATACACTTGTTAGGAATATACATTTCTTTCCCATGAAATGTATATTCCTTAAGAAGTGCATAACAACAAATAATATATATCATCACTTGGGAAGAATGCTACAATATATATATATATATATTTTCGTATACTTGAAAATGCCTTCCCCCTTTGAGTGTGAAATTTATAGGAATTTTAATATGTTGACAAAAGTAAAAATTTGAAAAATATACGTTTTTAGGATATCTAAAAACTATAACTTCTTCTATACTTCGAAGAAAAATAGTAAAGAAATGAACGCCAAAACAGATTCAGCTTAATACTTACTTTCTCTGCTAAACCACGTATACAAAGTCGAGGTATTAGTTACTAGGCTTTTCCTTACAAGAATAGACATCGTGATATTTATTTCAGAGGAGTAATTTGATATAACATCAGTGGATCGAACCGTGTAAGCCCAGAACAGCTTAACTATCTAAGTTTCCTCTAAGTTACTGAATATGTTAAGAAATATTATTAACGTTAGAAGATGAAATAAAATTTTCCTTGAAATTGGAATATTTTGTCAATGTCTTACAAATTTTAAGGAATATTATTTTTAAAATCGAAAATAATTTATTAACAATCGAAATTCAATTATTCGAAACAATTTAAAAACAATTATTAACAGTTTTTCTGTTTTTGAAAATAATTTCAATACTTTTAAACTGATGCAATAACCCCATAAATAATGTATTCCTTTCAATATTTAATAAAAAACATTTAATATAAGATATTTAAAAATTATTGCTTATGCTTATAATTTTCTTTCATCGATTTAAAAAAAAATCTAATTATTTATAAAAAATAATAATTGATTGCCTAGAAAGTATAACAAAATGTGATGTTCTAAGCTTTAGTAAAAATATTCAGAAACGTAAAAAGTTATTGAAAATATTTGTTTTTTATCCCAAGTTTTATTTTATTTTCTTTTTAAATGCATCAGATTCTTCAGATAGATACACAAATTGATTCTTGAGATCAGCTAAAAAGATAATATTCTTCAAAAGAGTAATTAGCAAGAAAATCGATAATTTTATAGCTAAATGCGTCAGTGAATCCCCCAACACGGGGTGTCTGTACAATTTTTATAAAAAACACAAGGTTTAACCTGATAAAATTCCCAAGATGGAAAAATACTTTCTCTTGAATTAATAAATTTAAAAAATACTTACTTTAATTAAATATTACTCCAAAAGTTCTTGGTTTAATAATCTCAAAATTTCTTTTATGGTTCAAATAATCATTAAGTTTTGATAGTATGGGTTTATTTGCTTTTTAAGAGCCCGCTGTAGATCATTTACAGTAACGCATTCTTACACATTGTCAGAATTTTTAATCTTTTTTCATTTCATAGTCAATGCTTAAATTATGTTTCAATAAGTTAAGTAATTTATTTCAGTAAATGCAGCTCTGTTTATGTTATATCAGTTGTATTTCTTCCATTATGAAACACTGAAATCCCTGTTCACTGAAATACTGATAATTTACATTATTTTGTCACTCCTCTTTAAATGCATTCACCAATTAAAATTACACGTAAAATTTATTGTAAATATTTAAAGTAATTTTTAACAACTCAAATTTGATTTGACTACGCGCTACAAGATTTATGTACCTCAAGCTGCTTTATATCGTTTTTATCTAAATATTTTACAAATGAAAGCCTGTGATGATGTTCGATAGATTTTAATCAAGTCTACAAGACTGAAAGTCTTTCAAATTTCAGTTAAGATAAATTTATGTTAGTAAATTCAATTCATTTTATGTTATGTCAGTTATGGTTCATATCAGTTTGAAACATTAGGAATATAATTTACATCATTCCCTTTGAGTATCCCTCCCTTTTATTCAAAATGTATTCACCAATTAAAATTACACGTAAAACATATTGGAATTATTTAAAACAACACTTAAAACTTGACTTGACTAGGTGCTGCGAGAATTTAGCATGCTTTAGCTACTTAACAGCAATTTATTCAAATATATTACAGATGAAAAACACACTGTGATGATGAGCGGTAAATTATAATCAAGACAACAAATTCGTTAATCCCTGACAGTCTATCAAATTTCAGTTAAGTTAGGTTTACTTTAGTAACTTCAGTTCAGTTTATTTTATGTCAGTTATGTTTCTTTCTATTTTGAAACACTGAGAATATCATTTATATTATTTTGTCCTTTATCTTGAGTTAAAATGTATTTACCAATTAAAATTACATGTTATATTTTATTGAAAATATTTAAGAACATCGCGTAATAGTTCAACAGTTTGGAATATCGCTTAGTTTATGTTATGCCAGTTATTTGCCATTCTATTTTGAAACAATGAGAATAGAATTTGCATTATTCTGCCACTACTCATGAATTAAATTGCATTCACCGATTAGAATTACATGTAAAACTTATTTAAAACAATACGTAACATCTCAAACTTGACTACGTGCTACGACATTTATGCACGAACAAGCTGACTTATCTCAATTTACCCAAATATTTGGCAAATGAAAGACACACTGTGATGATGAACATAAATTATATTCGAGAAGATTCTTAAAATTCGTTAATCTATGATAGTCTGTCAAATTTCAGTTAAGATAATTTAATTTAGTAATTTTTTAGTTCAGAATATCACTTAGTTTATATTATGTCAGGTATGTTTCATAACATTTTGAAACACTGAGTATATAACTTAGCAAATGTGTTCACTCCTCTTGAGCTAAAATGTATTCATCAATTATAATTACACATAAAAAATATTGCATGTATTTAAAACAAAACATAACAGCTCAAATTTGACTTGACTAGGTTAGATTTATGCACAATTTATCTAAATATTTTACAAAAGACACACTGTGATGATGTACGATAAACTACAACCAAACCAACGAAGACATACAAAATTCGATAATACATGATAGTCTGTCAAATAAAACAGATAGCATGTTGAGTTTTTAACTGAATTTGAAATAAATGGAAGTAGTGCGCAATATTTCTGGCAACCGAAAGAAAAGGTGAAAAAATGAGAGGGAATGAAAAGATGCCGAACAGATCACAACAGAATAAAATTGGAAAGTCGGTGAGAAAATCTGGAATAACACTTATTACAAATGAGAAACAGTGCAAAAGAAAATTAAAAAAATGTCATTAGTCAGATCATATATCCAAGAAAAAAACAGATAAAACCTTGTATCTGGAAGAACTTTGTAATTTATTTCTTAGCTCCTCATATTTCGTAGATTGTAATAAAATACCTTCCTGTCTCGTATATTGGAACAAATATATTCCAACATATGTTATTTATAGGTTTTTCAATACCATAGCCATTGCTATGGTGTTTCTGGTGTATTGGAGTATGGACACAAAGGAGATGAACTAGACGAAATCTGTGCAGTTAAGCTTTTGATGGGCCTTTTTTTTATGCGAAATCTAGAAAATAGAATGTCTTCTTTCGATTTGTTGAAAGTCGATCCCTAAGTTTATTGCCATTTAAATGATTAAATGTCGAAGAGTATCATCCGCTTTCCCATTTATTATTTGCTTGTCGTATATTTGATAAATTCCTGAGAGATATGCAATGGAGAATAATATTGTGTGCTTGCTAAGGAGTCAGGTAATTCATTCTCTCTGTTGCCAACATGCCTTGGAATCGAGACGAATTCAGTTGTCAAAGTGCTGTTTGAGATGGTTTTTAAATTTGACATCCGTGTAATTTGATAACGTGAATGAATTGAATGTTTCAATTTTTGTAAAGCGAGAAAAACAGAAAAACTGTCTGTAAGGATGATATATATGTGAGTGCTTTAGAGGACATATACTGAGATGGTTGAAAAGTGCAAGACCTTCACCTGCGTAAGTTCAATTGTAATTGGAAATCTGACCTGAAGAAAGCTTTTGGGAAAATGTATTGATGGCAGCTATTGAATGCTTAAAACATGTCTTTGAGACATATGAGCCCAAAATATTCTTGTTAATGCTGTTTAAAAAGATGTTTGATGAGATGATGAGATGATGAGCTAACTGTTTCTTTTGAAAAGGATGAAAAGTGATTTTCTGGTCTTGATTAAATAATAGAAAATTCGAAATCAAATTGGAAGGTAGGATGTTCAAAAACTCTTTGAAAGGAAATGGGGTGTTTCAAACTTAGAGAGTGGTTATCAAATCTAAGATAAATAGAGAGAAAATAGGATGAATGGAATGAAACGTGTTGGATAAAAATTTCTCTGCCAGTATAAAAGTTTCTGAAACATTTGAAATTTGACCAATTTCTTCGTCTAAATAGGCATGGAGTCCAATTTGGAAAACCTGTTGCAAAACATAAAGCTGAATAAAATACACTATTTAGAATTATGAGATCGTTATAGCTAGAGGAGATAAAATAGGTGACCATTATAAGCACAAATATGCATTGTATTGTGGAATTTGTAATTTGAACGAGATGCCAGGACTAACAAACCCAGTAATTAGTAGCTATTGCTTATTGCAATAGAAACTAATTCTTTTGATTGTAATTAATTTTTGAGCTTTTTAGATAAATCAAGTGTTGTTTGAAAGTACTCTTATGAGAGAAAATAAGGCCAAGCGATCGTGTGTGATATTTCCATGGCATATTGATGCTGCGAATCTGAAAGTGTCGAATCGAAATTTATTTTTATTTGAAAAGTTTATCGCCTTGCGTTTTTCAGATTGAAGGGTGAATCTCCATGTTTCACACCATTGAGTTAATTTATGATGTATTAATAGAAGATTGAAAAGAACTTTTCCTAGTTTTATATCATTGCTAAATGAAGAAATATTGCCTGCATATGTTAAGCATTCAATATGACCTGGTAGGATTTCAAAAACTATTCCGCATGTACATAGTAAATAGGTTGTCACACTACACTGTTGAGCTTCTCAAGTTAATACTAATTTTATCAAAACAGAGTTACACAATTTTACATTAAAAAAATCCTATTATTGAAGAAACTAAAACTTTTCTTTTCTGTCATGTCTTTTAAACCAACCTGTAAAATTTCATATAATAATAAACATTCTCTCCATACTGAATCTTATGTTTAAGATACGTATAATTTAAGTAATATGAAATACACTGAAGTGACAAAAGTCATGGGATAGCAATATGCAAATTTTCAGATGGCAGTAGCATCGCGTGAACAGGTATAAATGCACAGTGCTTTCGCAGAGCTTTCATTTCTGTTCAAGTTATTCATGTGAAGAGGTTTTGACGTGATGATGACCGCACGACGGGAATTAACAGACTTTGAACGCGGAATGTTAGTTGGAGCTAGACGCATGGGTCATACCATTTCGAAATCGTTAGGAATTCAACATTCCCAGATCCACTGTGTCAAGAGTGTGCTGAGAGTATGAAATTTCAGGCATAACATCCCACCATGGACAGCGCAGTGGTCGACTGCCTGCACTTAACGACCGAGACAGGCGACGTCTGTAAAGAGTCCTAAATTCTAACAGACAAGCAACACTGCGTTAAATAACCGCAGAAATCAATGTGGGATGTACAAGGGACTTGTCTGTTAGAACTGTGCGGAGAAATTTGGCTTTCTTGGGCTATTCCAGCAGAAGACCGACTCTAGTGCCTTTACTGACAGAACGGCATAGCTTGCAGTGACTCTCTTGGGCACGTGATCATATCGGTTGGTCCCTAGATGAATGGAAAACCGTGGCCTGGTCCGATGAGTCACGATTTCAGTTGGTAAGAGCTGATGGTAGGGTTCGAGTGTGGCGCAGACCCCACGAAGCCATTTACCCAAACTGTCAGCATAGCACTGTTCAAGCTGGCGGTGGCTCCGTAATGGTGTGGGCTGTTTTTCATGCCATGGACTTGGTCCTCTGGTGCGACTGGACCGAACATTGACTGGAAATGCTTATGTTCAGCTACTTGGAGATCACTTGCAGCCATTCATGGACTTTTGTACCCAAACAACGATGGGATTTTTATGGATGACAATGCGCCATGTCACCGGGCCACAACTGTTCGCGATTGGTTTGAAGAACATTCTGGACAATTCCAACGAATGATCTGGCCACCTAGATCGCCCGACATGAATCCCATCGAGCATTTATGGGACATCATCGAGAGGTCTGTTCGTGCCCAAAATCCTGCACCATCAACGCTTTCACAATTATGGACGTCTATCGAGACAGCATGGCTCAATATTCCTGCAGAAGACTTCCAATGACTTGTTGAGTCCATGCCACGTCGAGTTGCTGCACTTCGCCGGGCGAAAGGAGGGCCGACACGATATTAAGAGGTATCCCATGACTATTGTCACTTCAGTGTAGTTTGTTAATTTTCAGCTTAAACGATTTTGTGATGAAGGAAGGATAAAAAGGACATACAATTCTTGAAAGGGAAGGAGACGGAAAGATAATGATGGAATTTGTTAGAAACTGAAAACGGAATAATTTTGTTTAGGACAATCCTTTCAAAATTTTACATGATACGGAAGTTAGTATAATTGTTCGTTAGGAGTAATGGAAGTGGTATTGTTGTTTTGTTTAAGAATGGGAATGATTTGTGCCACGAGCCGCTCTTTTGGAATAATGCCAAATGTGAGCCAAACATTCGAAACTATGAAGTGAGCCAAATGTTATTAAAAATATGAAGATGCTAATAAAAATACTGATCTGGAAGAATTTTAATTAGTTTGGCTGATATATCATCATCACTTGAAGAAGTATTATGAGCAGCGCTTATAGCATATACTTTACCGAAAGTAAAATGTTTATAATGGACATTTTACTTTCGGCAAAAAATCATCAGTGAAGAATCATCAGAAAGATCAAAGGGTTTAAAATGTTAGTCAGAAGGTTTATGGAAATAGGATGCCAGAAGATTTGATTGTTTAAAAATCTGAGATGACGAAATTATTGTCAACATGAAAGATATTGTTGCTGACGAGATGATTATTTTTGTTTCAAACAGTTTTATAAATTTATAAATTTTGTCATTTTATCCAGTGGAGCCCACAAGGAATTCCAATATTTTCTTTTAAGTTCTTAAATTTCGAAATTAGTCAGAAATATTTTTGTACGAAATGAAAAGATGACGGAATTTGATGATGATTAGCACGATGCAAAAGTCGTCTTTTGTGCTGTCATGCATTTCCATCAAGAAGGCTTTGAGTGATGAAATATCCTGTAATTATACATTTTATTGTTCTTTAGATAGATAGACAGATATCAGAGTAGGATTTTTCTCCTGAAATAAATAAGACTTTTGGCCATATAAGCAAGTATTTAGTCTATCTGCATGTTTTTTTTTAGTATTATTATGTTGCAAAGATAATTGTATCGATGAATTATCATTGTCAAAAGGATCTGAGTAAACGAAAGAAGAAAATACTGGTATATATCTGCACTGACAATAGAGGAATCAATAAGATATTAAAGTGTAATAAGCTCGTCAATTCACCATTATCGCTGAATTGGCGAGCTAGCATTGAGAATGTTACGATTATTATTTGTAATCCAATTGACCAAAGTTTGAGAACTATTGGTTTAAGAGGAAGAACGAGAATGAGAAGATGCGAATTGAAATCACCGAGAATGATGCAAGTTGATAGGTTTTGTCGGTATATTGCATCAATGGTGAAATTACAGCAATCCAGCAATGAAATTACAGCAGCATCCAGCAATCAATGGGGAAATTACTTTTGGGCGAATAAATGTTGACTATAGCGAAGGGCTTTTGTGAAAGATAAACTGTAATGGCCTGAATTCCGTTTTCGGACAGGGGAGAAGATTAATAAGTTCTATAGATTAATTTTCCAGGAAAGTGGAACTGAACCTAAAAATTAAGAAATGTTTTTTGTAATGTAAACTTGAACTGAAGTAAAAAAAGGGTTTTTTAGCTCTGATGCTGCATCATTCCATTGTAAAATTTCGAAATTCGGATAGAAGATGAATGCGAATAGTAAAACTGGTAAGCAAATAGTACAGAAAATTGAATAAATAAAAAATATGAGCCTAAATTATCGATTTAGTGCATTTACTGTTCACTATGCCATATGATGTTTATTGAGATACTGGGATGGAATATTGTGGATGAAAATTGATATAATATTAACGTAAACTTGAACTGAAGTTAAAAAGGTTTTTAGCTCTGAAGTTCATCATTTCATTGTAAAATTTCGAAATTAAAAATAAAACGAAAACGCGAATAGTAAAATTGTTAAGTAAATTTTGAAGAAAATAGAATAAATAAAAAAATATGAGTATAAATTATCGATTTAGTGCATTTAAAGTGTTCACTATGTTGTGCGAAGGGTATTAAGATACTGGGATGGAGTACTTTGTTCTGTTAAGTTTACCAATGTATTTTCAAAATCTTGTCTTCGAATATGTCGAAGGCCAATTTTTAATTTTCTTTTTTTTTTTAAATTCTTTATGAGGTGGTATGGGAGTTGCAGTGGTGGGAAGATAAAATTTCTTTATCGCTTGAGTGCGGAAGTGAGAAACGCTGTTATATTTTCTGCTAGACTTTTAATGTAGTCTTGAAAAATGTAGACTTGTACATGACCGGTAACTAATTGTTACGTTTTCAAGACTTGCTATTGGAATAATTTAAAAATTATAAAATAATGTAATACAATAATCACTACGCAGGATAATATGCAAATCAGAGATCTGAAGGTATATTCATCAAATCAATTATTATACAAGTAAGAAAAATAGTAATAGCTAATAAAAAATATATAGTAGAAGCAGTTGCTGCAAAATTATGAACGATGGAAATATAAAGGCAGGATAGATAGATAATATACAAAGTACAAAATTAGATAATTGGTGTTCACATAAAAATTAGGAATGTGCAAATTCGAATCTATATGAAACAGAATAATAAATTGTGTTAAATGTAGTTTACAGCAGTTATACCCACATATTGTATACACCCACTTAAATTATACTATAAGCTCAATTTCCTTATATATATACATACACAAGCATAAATTGTTTTTAAAAACAAATCACCTTAAATATGTAGTTATAGTACGGTTATGTTACCTTAAATATATACACAATGTAGGTTATGGCTTCAAACATTAATAGCTGTTAGCTATTAATGATAGAAACCATAACGATGTTCATGGAACTAAGTCATTCATGATAGAAGCCATAATGATATTCATGGAACTAAGTGATTATTGATAAATTTTAGATATAGCGCTCAGTGACAAACTTATCATGATTTGCTTATGATTATTTGAGTAACCATGATAATTTGCATCCCATTGAAAGTAAATATAAAGTCCCATCTGCTAAGGCCTTTAGATGCATCATAAAAGACATGTGCACTGCACCTACAAAAATTAACAGAAGAGTTAATATTTTCACTAATTAATATTTAAAAGAAGAACTGCCGGTCATTTGTATTATATATATAAAAAAAAACCATCTAAGAAGATGGCTAAGCAGCCATGATATTTTTTTATAATAAAATGCTTTCTTGTAATGAAAGGTATAAAAGGGGAACAGAAATCCTATGGTCACAATGAATTAAAAATTGTATCTAAGACATGATTTTTTTGTAAACAGAATTTTTTTCAAAGGAACGTACCGATGAATACAAAAAAACAGTTGATCTGCACATTAAGATAAAAAATACTTTAATTACTTCTTTACAGGACACTTCTCTAATGGGAATCGCTTCTGAGACTAAAATAAGAAATATCTCATTAAAATCCTAAACCAACAAAAGAAAAAGTGCAATGAATTTCAAATGCAACTTTTATTTTGAGATTACCAACACCATTTCAATTAAAAATTTGTTTCTCCTGCATTCCTATATACATTATTACAGGCATAAAAACTTGCTAACTTTTTGTTGATGGAAAAACACGATAGTAAAAAAAAAGCTACTAAACACAAAAGAAATTACTACATGGAAGGTTTAAAAAAATGTCCACTTCCCCACAAGAGTTATATGCAATTCTTGTTTTCTTGATTTTTATAACGTGAGCAAGTCTAGCGGAAAATGTGATAATTTTAAATTAATAAAAAAAAAAGGGGGCAGTGATTTTACGCCCTGTAGTTTTTACGACCTTCTTGATAGTGGGATTTTTATGTTTTTATCTAGACATGGTCAGAAAAAACGCTGTACACATTTTGTTTCATATCCATCGTTGTCGTTATACGTCCGAATTAATTAATACAGTGGGAAATGATAAGTAATTATGACAAATTTTGCGTGGGCACTTTTGCTGCAGAAAGAACTGAATTATGTTTACACAGACCTAGAAGAAATTTGATTAATGTGCTAATTACTTGCTTCGTTTTCGGGAGTGCAATAATTTTTATATGCAATGGTTCGTGCAGCCGTGTCTTATATAGCCTTCTGTGAAAGTTACAATGTGATTAAAAAATGGACAGTATCGAATCATCTAAGAATAAAACAAAAAATGAGTAGGATGTAGAGGGATGTGGAGTTATTGTACAGTTTAGAATTTTTGTATAGGTTGGGGTTGGGCATATTCAATTGTCGGCTAGAAAGTTCTGCTGTTGAAATCCCAGTTGAGAGAAGAGTGAGACCCTTCCCTGATGCCACTCTAAAGATGTGCCTGATCGCTTTATGTGGATACAAACCTTAGCCCCTAATGCATTTGGGTAGCGCTAATTATACTAACTTTCAACGTTAACTGTGATATATTCTGGGTAACACTGAGTATGGACTCGATATAGTTAAATGTGTTAAACTCTGAATAATATTGATTTTGTTGTATTTAAGCTGTATTTTCTAAATCTCATGGGCAATCTCAACTACTACGAATTGTGGGTAATCTTAAGATATATCAGTGGATTACTGGACCTCAGGTCGTTCTTTTCTTTCATGACATTTCTGGAGCTATCTTCCTACATAATAATGGCCGCTCAAATTTTACAAGAAATGTTCAAAACTTCTTTTCTTCAGTACACATGGAACTGCTTCCTTCGGCTTGCTTAGTCGCCAGATAGGCAATCTACTGAACAGGATGTTGTGTAGGTATTGTGTAGGATTTCATTGGTCTGCGCCTCGCTCGGGATCCTCGTCCTACATTTTCTGTAGGTGAGTTTTGGGTATGCATACAAACAATATGAAATGTTCTTACTCAGGCAGATAATCAAAATCTTTTGACTCCATGCCACGGAGTATAGCAGAACTTATTGCAGAGCGTGGTGGCTACATCAAAAACTGAGTTAATACTCTTAATATTGTTTTTTTACCTTTGGAAATTTAATCATTTATTTATACCAATATTTTTGTATTAAATTCATATAATTCTGGTGATGTTTTTCATGGTGCTGCTATTTTTACAAGCAGAGATTATTGTAGAGCCTATAATGATTTGAGACCGCAAACTTTGAAAATACAGGATGTTATATTTGATGTAATTGATATATGATTATGCTGCAATTATGTAATTATATATTTTTTTAAGATAAAGGATATTTTTAGGTTTCAAATTATGCAAGGATATTTTAAAGAAATTACAAAATTAATTTATTTGTTTTTGGTTTTAGTTTCGTTTATCTACTATAATAAATTTAGACCAAACGATTTTTAAATAAAGGAGGTAATAATTGATGTCAGGGATATATTATTATGCTCCAATTAGGTAATTATTAGTATATTGCTTTTTAAGATGAAGGACTTGTTTTGGTTTTAAATTATGCATTGATGATTTCAAAAGAAATTAGAGTATTAATTTATTTGTTTTTTTCGGTTTTACTTAAAGTTTATCGGAACTGAAAATAATCATAAATTTAAATTTATTGGGTTTTTTTTTTAATTTTACATAATTTATTTTTATACAAAATCTGATTTAATTTTTTTGCACACAGAAGTAGATAAATATAAAAATTTCTGTTTGATGTATACATCTCAAATGGTCCTTTAAATTTACATTCAGTTCAGAGCAAAATACAGATCAAAGAAAGTCTCCGATACATAATTTTTTTCTGCAGCCAATGAGCATCATCCCTTCCGTGTTAACTGGAGCCAGCCCTTCCTCCTTTTGACTGAAATTTCGTATCATTTAATGATGTGAAGCCTTCGTGATTGATTATTCTCGCTTTGGAAGCAGCAATCGCAATTTCCATTTGGAGTTTTCTTTTCTTCCCTTTTTTTCGGAGTATATTCACTTTTTGAAATGATGCATTTGAAGTTTGAAACTCGAATAGCATTCTGGAAGACTGAGTATTCATCAACCACATAGTTATCCTCTGTTACAAACAAAATTTAGATAAATTGCCCTGGTCAAGATATTAATGGACCACTAGAAGTTCACTGAAAAAAGAAGTCAATGTTTCTTTGAAATTCCTCAAAACAATTGTTTCATTTCTGAATTGTTTGTAAAAATTGACTCAGTCAAAGAGACAAAATTCATGACAATTCTTTGCAAATTATTATTATTATAAATTTTTAAGCTGGAATTACATATTAAATAAGAAGAAATTTAATACGACAGTGTACATTCTGAAAACAATATATGCATCAATATTTTCATAAACAGTATTTGAATATAAATATTTTTATGAAAAAAAATATACAAAAAAAAAAACCGACAACTGAATAGCTTATTTTTTAGTAGATAAAAAATCGAGTTAATATGTCTTCTAACCATGACAAAATTTAAAGAACTGCGCAAAAGAAGAATATGGATAGCAACCATGTTTTTTATAAAAAAAATATTTTCTAGCAATGAAAGGCATAAAAAGGGGAACAAAAAAACCACGATCATAGTGGATTAAAAATTGCATATAAAACATGAATTTTGAAAAAGAATGTTTTTCAAAGGGACGGACCGATGAAGACAAAAGAACTGTTTATCTGCTCATTAAGGGAAAATACAATTCTTCTTTATAGTACACTTCTCTAATGAGAATCGCTTCTGAGATTAAAATAAGAAATAGCTCATTAAAATCATAAACCAACAAATAAAAATGGAATGAATTTCAAATGCAACTTTTATTTTGAGATTACCAGCACCATTTCAATTAAAAATTTGTTTCTCCCTCATTTCTTTTTACATTATTAGGGACATAAAAAGTTGCTAACTTTGTTGCTCGAAAAAAAAACACGATAGTAAAAAAAAAAAAAGCTACGAAACACAAAGGAAATTACTACATGGAAGGTTTAAAAAATGTCCACTTCCTCACAAGAGTTATATGCAATTCTTGCTCCTAATTTTATAACGTGGGCAAGTCTAGCGGAAAATGTGTTAATTTTAAATTAATAAAAAAAAGGGGAAGTGTTTTTACGCCCTGTAGTTTTTACGACCTTCTTGATTTGGGATTTTTATGTTTTTATCTGGACATGGAGAAAAAAAACGCTGTACACATTTTGTTTCGTATCCATCGTTGTCGTTATACGTCAGAATTAATTAATACAATGGGAAATAAGTAATCATGACAAATTTCGCGTGGACACTTTTGCTGCAGATAAGAACTTAATTAAGTTTACACAGACCGAGAAAAATTTGATTAATGTGTTAATTACTTGCTTCGTTTTAGGGGAGTGCAATAATTTTTATCTGCAATGGTTCGTGCGGCAGTCTTGCATACCCTTCTGTGAAAGTTACAATGTGATTAAAAAATGGACAGTATCGAAACATGTAAGAATAAGACAAAAAATGCGTAGGATGTAGAGGGATTGTTCTGTTTAGAATTTTTGTATAGGTTGGGGGTTGGGTTGCTGTTGATTTTGCTGTATTCAAGGCTGAAAATGTTTTGAGTAATTCTGATTATTCTATTTTCTGATTAATGTGGAAGAGGCTATTTTCTAAATATCATGGACAATCTCAGCTACTCAGCAGTATTAGAATACAAACTGTATAAAGATGTTTATTTTTTGTATGTTTTTTTTTTCAGTAATAAAACTTTATTCTTCATTTATGAATTATATAAACACTACTCACAAAATTAAAATATCTTGTCTTATTAAAATCTGATTTGTGTAACTTACTAAAAATCCCATGTTGAAATAGATTTTTGTATACAAATAAATGTTTTAACATCTAATATTCTCTTATAACAAAAATTTAATTTAACATAGGGTTTTAACAAAAGCCAATCAAGGAACTACAGAATATGATCAAGATTTGACCAATCAGATTTTTAATCAACCAAAATTGATATAAAAATACTGTATAGTCTTACATATGTGAAAGAATAATGTTTCAACAGGAATTCCAAAACTCGAAATATTATCTAAAGTTTAAATATCATGTAATAAATAAAAAAATAAATAAAAATTTCTGGTAAAATTATTTTTTTTTTTGCAAATATATTTTTTTTCCAACTATGATTATTATAACTTCTAAACATCGCCCAATGAATTTGTTTTGGATCACTTGACAATAAACAAACCGAATAGTAGAGTGCATGTAGCCCATTGAAGACAATAAATTTATAATGAATTGGGTGGTTCAGTCTAACCTCCTTCTGAAATCCAACAATTCAGTTTGGACATCAAATACATAGTTGCGCAACTATTGTTGACAACAAAATCTTCCTCCTGAAACCCAAGATAAAAAAAAACAATAAGTTATGCTATATAAGTTGTGCAAATAAGTTACAAAACAATAAGTAAAAAAAGACAAAAAAAATACATTAGAATTGCATACTTTTAAAAAAAACCACAATTCTAATTTAATTAATTAATTATAACAGTTATATTAAATATAACAACAACAACCTTTCCATATTTAAGCACAACATATTGTATTGTTTTTTTTATCTTAGGTTTCAAGAGGAGGAGTAGTCTGGACCAATCATTTCGATATTAATTTGTTTGCAACCATGAATAAGCAACTCTATATTCGATAACTATATTTTATGAATTTAGAAACAAATAGAATGATTTTTTTATTTCATTAAAATTTCTAAAGATTCAATTTTTAATTAATAAAATAACTGCTAGTAGTTTCTCAAGTTGACAAAATTCTTGAGAAAATATTTTTAAAATAAAATTATTGCATAAGATACTAGCCTGAAGGTTGACTTAAATTAGTTAACTATTAAGTATTTAGACAAAACTAAAATTGTTTCACAAATAAATGTCATTTATTTAATTAAATGAATATATTCAAAAAGCTATTAATTTTAGGTTTTTGTTGTAAAGAACCTTAAATAACAAATGTTTTACATTATATAGAAACAAAAGTCCACTAAATATTGCATACTATAATTCGGGAATTCCGAAAGGATTTTATATGTCAAGAATGAATAATAAAATATTTCGAAATATTTTGCACACTTTACCCCACTGAGTTGAGTTGTTTTTGATCTTCAAGATTTCTAGCAATTTCGAGAAAGACTGAATCTAAACATCGTAAACACTAACAATGGTTGCCAATAAAAATGTTTGGTTGGCATAGAAACCTGGATAAATAAAATTTTAAAAAAATAATAAATAAAAATATAAATTAAAAATGTGAAATTATTTGGATATTTATATATTTTTGTAACCATACTGAATTTATTTATTTATATAAAAATGTGAAATTATTTGGATATTTAGATATTTTTGTAACCATACTGAATTTATTATATTTAACCATGTTTTACTTTATATAACCAATTTGAGTCTGTGTTTAAATCAATGAGAGATTCATTTATTTCGTTAAAAATATGATAGAAAAATTTCAAGAAACCTTTAATAAAATTAAAAATAAAACTTGTATTTTAAAAACTGCAGCTGTAAGTTAGTAATCAGGCTAATGAATTTTCTAAAGGATTTATTAAAATTTAATAAATTACAGGCAGTTTTATTCATTCTTATCTTTATATATTTTATAAAATAAAAGAAATTATCAATTGTAAAATGTTTTGTTTTTTTACATAAAGTTAATTATCCGCTTTTAATTCATTTACACGTAGAAATAATATTTTTAATAAAAAAGATGTTTTAATAAATATCATACATTTTAATAAAAATATTTTTTTTTAAAAATAAAATTATAAAAAAATATTTAATAAAATTATAAAATTAATATTTAAATAAAAAAGCAGTTGATATTAAAGATTTCTAACTAATTTTGATTAATATTATTATAAACTGAATAAGGCTTTTATGCAATAAAATAACATAATTCGGTAAAATATAATAACTAACTATTATTATAATAAATATAGTTCTAGTATAATATTTTTACATTTTACCAAACATCATTTAACAGTAGAATTCATAATAATTTAAACCAGAATTTACATAATGACCTAACCTCTGTAATAGTGAATTTTCCAATGCATAATTTATCACGAAATATTATAATAAATTCTAATATACTCGTGTGCAGAATATGGAACATATAGTGAAATTATAATAATTTTACATACATTACCCAGATTAATGGTACAAACTAAATATACAATTTTTAAATGCAATATTAATATAACAACACATTTATTTTGTCAAAATTAATATGCTAAACAATAATGTTGTATCATATTTTTTTTTATCTGATAACTAAACATTGTAAACTTTATTTGTGAAACTCCCAAAGTTGATACTCAAACAAAGTGTTAAATAATCATCCATTTTTAACGCAACTTCCAAGTTTGGACATTTATAATAATTAAGAAGTCAGTTTTGATAAAGTATGGTGCCGTATGAATCCTGCCCTATAGCGTCCACTTCATAATTAAATTTCCGCTCCAGTGCGACTTGCGCAGGCACTAATTAATTTAAAAATCGAGGCACTGATGAAATTTATCATAAACAATCTGATTAAATATATGAGCAGTCTATACTGGTGCTTGCAACTTAGAATCCAAATATTCTAAGTCAACTTAAGTTTCTGTCTTGAATGAAAGAATGTGGAAATGTCAAATATTAAGATTTTCAATTTGGATGAAAACTTGAAAACAAACTGATATCATGAAATATGTAGAAATAAAAACATAACAATTTGAATTTTTTTAAATTCGCTTGTATAAACATTTACTTCATTATAAATATCATATGAATTGTCGAAAATGTCTTTTATTTAAGTTTAGTATACAAGTTGCACATTTAAAAAGTGCATTCATCTGTATACATATGTATTGAAATTAATGAAATTTCTAAAAGATTTATGGAAATGTAATGAATTGAAACCAATATGATCATTTTCCTTTCATGCATAACTTGCTATTTATCGAGGATATCGATGATGATGTTTATCGAAAGATTAACAACAACTAATCTATTAATTTGAAGATCCATTGATCTTCAAATTCATTGATACAAGATTTTGACAAATATTAAGATTTTTCTATTTTATTCAAAACTTAAAATAAACTGATATGGTAGAAATATGTAGAAATAAAAACATATCAATTTGTATTTTCTAAAATTCGTTTATATAATTCATTATTTATTCGTTTATATTCGTTTAATTCATTATAAATATAATACGAATTGTCGAAAAATGGCTTTTATTTAAGTTTAGTATACACGCTGCACATTAAAATTGCCTTCATATGGATTCATAGGTATTAAAATTAAGGAAATTTCTAAAAGATTTATTCAAGTGAATTAAATTGAAACCAATATGATTCGTTTGCTGTTATATGTAACTTGCTATTTATCGATGATATTTATTAACAATTAATCCATGTGTTTTTTTTTTGCTATTTTCTTTATGGTGTTTTAATGTTTTGTTTTATAAATTTTAATAATATTGTTAATTTATTGTTAATTTCAATAATATTTTGTTAATATTTTTGGTTATGCTGTTAATTTTAATGAAACACAAAATTTTTCTGTGTTTAAAATAAAAGAAAATAAGCAAATCTTTTGTTTAAAATCTAATATTTCTTCAGTGAGCGAATCTGAAAAATGCTAAGATTTTAAAATAATTGTGATGTTAAAGAAAAATGATATCGAAGAATATCTGTATTTTTATTTAAATAGTATTGGTACTTATAATACTGGTGTGAATCTTAGAATTCACTCACCTTCAATTTAAACTTTCCTTTTTATCAACAAACTATTTTTTATTAGTTAAAAATTACATGGAAATAATTAAAAGTTTTAAAATATCTTTAGGAAATATCTAAACGATGCACATAATGAATTGAGAAAAATACTGAAGATGCAAAAAAGTATATCCATTGTTTGCTCGCACATATTTATCAATAAATGTCTTTAATTTTGTCATTAAAGAAAATTAGATAAAAAGAGATAATTTTTTTTAATTCTTTCATATAAAATCCATTATTAGACATACACATTTGAATAGAATTTTATTGTAATATATTTACAATTTTCTTTCACATAAATTCAAATTATAACGGAAGCAACTGATGAATTTTTAATGTAACAAATATTATAAGATTTAGGCTTTTACAGAATTAGAGCAAATTATCGTCTTTGAATGCTTAAAATAAATTATAAAGTAGGTTAATGGTACGTAAAAAAAAAAGGTAGTTAATGAATCGGGAAAAATGTTATATATTCAGCATTTAAAATTATTGCTAGCAATACATATGTTGAAGACGAAATGCTTAAAATGCTTATGTTTTAATAACTGAAAATTATACTCTTTAAAATCATTCACCATTGTAATGAAAGTTTTGTAGGAGATTCAGCGTTGTTAAGTGCATACTACTCGTATAAGGGCTCATTTTGAAACTTATTTTCACAGGCTCTCATGGGCTCATTTTGTAAAGCAAATAAATCTTGCGATTCATGTAATAAATTATATTGTGCACAATCTTCGGTGTACTACGAAATCATATAACCACCTTTCCTGCATTTGCAATGTGTTCCTAATCATGAGGGAGTCCCTGGTAATGATACAACCGATGTCATGACGAAGCGGAGGGGCCGAATCAACCAGCCGGAACTTTCACTGACACTCAGGACCACGTGCAATCATATCCCTACAGCCATCCAAAACTTCACTAGCAAAAAGCCTGAAAGATTTGACCGCTGGAAGTGCCTTTCCCCAGGGGGGTGCATCTGGAATAGTGTGAGGTTGTCGCGCGTTTCCGCCTTACAACCAGCCATGGATACCTCCAGTCTTTGGCACCTCCACGTATTGGTTTGGCTTCCGGATGGTATCTGCCCATTATGATGGTTCGCCAGAATGAATGGCGATCACCTGCGGAATTGCATTGAACTTATCGATGTGCCTGATGCAACAGCAACACGCTACTGGGAAGATCGGAGTCGTATAGCGGAGCAGCTATATAAGGGGCGTAGGATAAATAAATAAATCTTAGTTCCTTCGAAATGATAGAGAAATTCCTTAGAAATCATAATGATATTCATGGAATTAAACCATTCATGATAGAAGCCATAATGATATTCATGGAATTAAACCATTCATGATAGAAGCCATAATGATATTCATGGAATTAAACCATTCATGATAGAACCCATAATGATATTCATGAAAGTAAGCAATTCCTGATAAAATCAAGTGATATTCATGGAAGTAAGCCATTCATGATAGAATTCATAATGATATTCATAAGAGTAAGCATTCATGATATAATCCATAATGATACTCATGAAACTAAGCCATTAAGGATAGAAACCATAATGATATTCACGAAACTAAGCCATTAATGATAAAAAGAGATAATGAGATTCGTGTTACTGAGCCATTAATGATAGAAACACTTATGCTATTCATGGAACTAAACCATTAATGATAGAAGCCATAATGATATTCCTGGAACTAAGCCATTAATGATGAATTTTAGATATAAAGCTCAGCGATAAACTCATTATTTGAGTGGCAATGATGATTCGCTTCCGTTGAAAGTAACGATAAAAGCCCACCTGATAAGGCGTTTAGGATACAACATAAAACTCATGGGCACTACTCCTACAAAAAGTAGCGAAAAATTATAATATTTTCCTAATTAATATTCAAATGAATAACTGGCTAAAGTTTGTATTATATATAAAAACGTCTAAGAAGTCAAAAAAATATCGCTAAGCAGATATGTTATTTTTTATAATAAAATGTTTTCTAGCAATGAAAGTTATAAAAAGGAATGAAAATCCCACAGTCATAGTGAATTAAAATTGCATATAAAACATGAATTTGTAAACGACTTTTTATAAAAGGAATGTTTTCAAAGGAACGTCCCGATGAAGACAAAAGAACAGTTTATCTGCACATTAAGGGAAAAAATACTTTAATTACTTCTTTAAAGTACACTTCTCTAATGGGAATAGTTTTCAGATTAAAATAAGAAATAGTTCATTAAAATCCTAAGCCAACAACAAAAAAAAAGGAATGAATTTCATATGCAGCTTTTATTTTGAGATTACCAGCACCATTTCAATTAAAAATTTGTTTCTCCAATATTCCTATGTACATTATTACAGGCATAAAAACTTGATAACTTTTATTGCTGGAAAAACACAATGGTAAAAAAAAAAAGCTACGAAATGCAAAAGAAATTACTACATGGATGGTTTAAAAATGTCCACTTCCTCACAAGAGTTATATGCAATTCTTGCTCCTAATTTTTATAACGTGGGCAAGTCTAGCGTAAAATGTGATAATTTTAAATTAATAAAAAAAGTGATTTTACGCCCTGTAGTTTTTACGACCTTCTTGATAGTGGGATTTTTATGTTTTTATTTAGACATGGGGAAAAAAACCCTGTACACCATTTTGTTTCGGCAACCATCGTTGTCGTTATACGTCCGAATTAATTAATACAGTGGGAAATGATAAGTAATTATGAGAAAATTTTGCGTGGATAAGTTTGCTGCAGATAAGAACTTAATTAAGTTTACACAGAACGAGAAGAAATTTGATTAATGTTCTAATTACTTGTTTCGTTTTCGGAGAGTGAAATAATTTTTATCTGCACTGGTTCGTGCAGCCGTCTTATATACCTTTTGTGAAAATTGCAATGTGATTAAAAATTGTAATGAATAATATTATCGAAACACTTCTTGGCAGAATAAAACAAAAACGCTTAGGATATTAGGAAATTAGAGGGGTATTGCTCAACGATTTAAAATTTTTTTGGGTAACTGATATTATCTGTTGGAGTTGGGCAATGTGATTAACTTGTAGGATATTAGGAAAAAGATAGAAAGTCCAGCTGTTTAAGTCATGATTTGGTTTGGTTTGTCGCTCTACGGTCATACTTGTGCATACTTTAGAATAATTTAGACCAGGACCTACAGTTTAACGTGGATTCCGAACCATTCACAAACATCCATGCTATCGCCACGATTCGAACCTAAATCCTTTGGTACCAAAGGGTCTAGTCAATTAGCCATCATTTAAGTCACGTTGGAAAAAAGAGTATGACTGTCGTTATTTACTACTCTAGGGACTCTCACTTCAATTGTGGTGAAATTGATTGATGTGCTAATTTCTTGCTTTGTTTTCGGGAAGTGCAAAATTTTTTATCTTCAAAGGAGCGTGGAGCCGTCTTATATACCCTTCTATTAAAGTTACAATGTGAAAAAAAAACGGACGGTATCGAAAACCTGTCAGATAAGACAAAAAATGCGTAGGCTGTTAGGAAAGTAGAGGGGATTGCACAGTTTAGAATTTTTGTATTTGTTGGAGTTGCGCAGAAGAAGAAGAAAAAAGCAAGCCATAATGATACTCATGAAACTATGCCAGTAATGATAGAGGCCTTGATAATATTCATGAAACTAATACATTAATGATAGATGCCGTGATGATATTCTTTGAACTAATCCATTAATGATATATGCCATGATGATATTCTTCGAACTAATCCATTAAATATATGCATGGTGATATTCATGGACTTAAGCCATTAATTTTTAAAATTTAGATATAGCGCTCAGCGATATACTCATTACTTCCAATAACAATGAAATGTGCTTCACATTGAAAATAACGATACAATTCCATCTGATAAGACCCTTAGGAACCATCCTAAAAGGAACGCTCCGACACCTACAAAAAGTAACATAATACTTTTCCCCTAATTATTATTTATAAGAATAAAAACAAACATTTGTACTATAGAAAACATCTGAGAAGTCAAAGAAGAATGTGGCTAAGCAGCCATGCTATTTTTTATAATAAAAATGTTTTCTAGATATGAAAGGCATAAAGGGGAACAGAAATCTCACAGTCACAGTGAATTAAAAATTGTATATAAAAGCAGAATTTTTTTTGTAGAAAAAAGAATGTTTATCAAGGGAACGTACCGATGAAGACACCACACGGTTTATCTTGCACATTAAGGGACGAAACACTTTAATTGCTTCTTTTGCAGGACTTGCTTCTCTAATGGGAATCGATTCTGAGATTAAAATAAGAAATAGCTCATTAAAGTCCCTAAACCAACAACAGGAATGAATTTCAAATGCAACTTTTATTTTGAGACCACCAGCACCATTTCAGTTAAACAAATTTCTTTCTCCTGCATTCCTATTTACATTATTACAGGCATAAAAAACTTGCCAACTTTTGTTGCTGGAAAAACACGATAGTAGCTACGAAACACAAAAGAAATTTACACACATGGAAGATTTCAAAAAATTTCCCACTTCCTCGGAAGAAAGTTATATGCGAATTCTTGCTCCCTAATTTTATATAACGTGGGCAAGACTAGCGGAAAATGTGGAAGTAATTTTAAATTAATAGGGGAAGTGATTTTGCTTAGCCGTAGTTTTTACAAGCAACCTTCTTGATAGTGATGGTGAAAGTTGCAATGTGAATAGTAAGAACAGTATCGAAACACGTCAGAATAAGAGCAAAAAATCGCTAGAATATTAGGAAAATAGAGAGATTGTGCAGTATAGAATATTTGTATATGTTGGAGTTGGGCATGATAAACTTCTTGGCTAGAAAAGATGAGTTGTTTAAGTCACATTTGAAAGAAGAGAGCAATAAATGA
>BPLR01020105.1:0-89221 GCA_021605095.1 Caerostris extrusa | reverse complement strand
CCAGCGTATTGCTCCTATTGGCAGCTGACGACGTTGCCGGAATAGCGGTTGGCGACCGTACAGCTTCGCGACAAATCGTGATTCGAAGAAGAGATTCAGAGATCTTCCAGTTCATTCTCAATATCCGCTAATTTTCTTGAAAGGGACAAGACGGTTTGTTTTATTTCATAAACATTAAACAACGAGATCCCGCAGGTAGCTTTTATTCATTATTAAGAACATGATTACTTATTTTTCAATTAATTTAAATATCTTATTACAGAAGCCGAAACAAAACAAGAATTGGCTCGAAGGATTATTATGCGTATCGTTTGATGATTGGGCACGCGGTCAAGACAACGACATTCTACGATGTCGGGAGCTTTGCCAACAATGCATGGTCGAGAGCGAACGACTACGATACTTACGCCATAACCAACAGAAGCTTGCGTGCGGAAGAATATATTCACTTATGAGACGTGCTGATTAGAACAACGCTGACACTACCAGAAATTGGTAACTCTGTCATTCTACATCATCATCACATAGGTAGTCCACGTCACATGCAGGAATATATGCAGGATGCTGTGATGGTTTCATGTGCGAATACGGACGAACGTGTGTTTTTCTTCATGTGTGAACGTTTACATGCAATCCAATATGGCAGGAGATTACATCGTTGCTATTACCAGGACAAATGCAATACATCTTCATGACATTACAGCACATGTGTTTAAGCAAAAAAATTAAAGTCTTTAATCGGCTTCATTACAAAATTACATATATTTGGCCCCACACGTTGCTAGATGTATTCGGTTGAGTGGCAAAAGCGAGATTACCCCATGCTCTAATTTTGATTTGGTTCATCGACAAAATACGTCCTGAAGACATCGATAGTTTAATTTCTGCAGAAATTCCAAATCCGTCTACTGATCAATTATTGTTAGATATTGTCACTACAAGCATGATTCATGGCTCCATGCGACCATCTGAATCGTTTATCGCCTTGCATGGTAGATGGAAAATGTGCAAAAGTGTTTTCCTAAAGATTTCACCAACAATACGGTCACACATGTCGACGGGTATCCAATATATCGTCGAAGAAGTACCGATAATGGCGGGCAATCATTTACTAAAACTATCAGTAACGTAGAGATTGAGATTGACAATCGTTGGTTATACCATATTCACCCCATCTGCTGAGCAAAACGTTCAATGCTCATATTAATGTTGAGTTCTGCAGTTCGGTAAAGAGCATCAAATATATTTGGAATCACAATATATTTTATTATATATAGAGCATCAAATATATATATAAAGGAAGTGATATGGCTGTATTTAGAATTGAAAATGCCAATGTAAATGCTTCGATTGAATAACAACGATGAAATAACAAACTACCAAATTGGTCGGTACATCAGCTCCAATGAAGCTGTCTGGCGTATCTTCGGTTTCCCAATTCACGAACGGGATCCAGCAGTTATCCATTTAGCTGTCCATCTTGAAAAACGGCCAGCGTATTTTCTTTCATCAATGAGACAGCGCTTGATCGTGCTATAAATTCACCAAAAACTATATATATAGATATATTTATCTATTAATTAAATTAATTTAATTAATTTAATGTGAAGTATATATATATATATATGAAGTATATATAAGTGATATATATATGTATAACTTCACTTAATTAATAGATTAAAATTCACCGAAATTACATCCTAACCATAGGTTTTGAAAGATTACCTGAAATGTTAAATTAGTAAATAAATATTCTTATTTTCTAAATTCCGTAGAAAAGAAGATCTGTTTAAAAGAATCAGAACATGAAAAATTTGATAAATATTTTGAATTTGCCGTTGATAATATTTGGTGTTTGTATTTTTTTTTCTTTTTTTATACTCAACGATCACCGTCAATTTAAATGCTGTCATTTAGACAGTAACTTCCATTAATTTTCATAAATCACATCACGTGCGTAGCTGACCAATTTTAAAAAAAAAATTATATTTGCATACCTATCACAAGAAGACACTCAATCCTTTTCTTCACAGAATAAAGTTTTTATTACATCAGCAAGTATTACAACCTATTTATGGTATAGCTACACCAAACACTAAAAAAATCCAAATTCTGCTAAATAAAAATTATATGTATCAAAAATACAGTCCCATAGTATATACCTAACGTAGCGATACATAATGACGTTCGGATTCAAACCATTGCTAAATCCACTATTTCTAGTTTTTCCAAAATATATATATATATTTTACCCTTGATAATAAACATAGAATTCTAATTAAAATACACCGAATTTAATTCAATCATAATAATGGAAATGCTGCCTTCCAATATAGAATATGCAATTCCTATTGTAGTTCTTATTTAGCAATTAGTTCGCATACATGAATTGTTTATTTTACATAAGCCAGTTAAAAGTTATGGATTTTTTTATACATCAATACCTATAATATTTTATTTGTCTGACTCGTAGCTCAGTGGCAACGTGTGCCGCTGGTGAGCATTAGGGCTGAGGTTCCATCCGCTGGCGGTTTTGATGTAGACACTATTTCAAAAAATGAGAAGATTGGATGGCGTTTAGGGATATTCAGCATCTTCCTCGTTAATCGAACTACCTGGTGGGAGTTTCTGGGTTTTCTCCCTACGATACCCAAATGTCGGGTAATTCGCCTTAACTGTCCTCCTGGAAGGCACCGTCGTCTTTCTTCAGCCACACACAGAGTCAAGTCAGACTTCTACCTACGGGGTGCTCCATCACATAGCCCTTCCCTCCATTCTTAAATAGACTATTCATGGAATGTATGTCCTGCGCTAGAGGATACTGAAGATTAGTAGCAACAA
This sequence comes from Caerostris extrusa, assembly GCA_021605095.1. Classification (NCBI taxonomy): domain Eukaryota; kingdom Metazoa; phylum Arthropoda; class Arachnida; order Araneae; family Araneidae; genus Caerostris; species Caerostris extrusa. The sequence goes on along the minus strand of BPLR01020105.1, from coordinate 86,380 downwards.
CAACAACATTCACATTTACACACACACTCAAAAACGCACATTCTTTTTTCCTAGGGTTATCCCCAGCAACAACTTTTTATTAAGTGCAATGAATTAGAAATTTTAACAAAACCAACTTCACATTTTTTTTTTTTTGTCTGCCTCATATGAAGTAAATTATCGTTAAACTGTCTCACCAAACCTTTTGTAAATCCCTGACTCATGATCCAATGGCAATGTGCAACCACAGTTCAGAGAGGTCGAGGTTTAAATCTGCTTAAGGCGTTGTTATAGTCATTGCATTCAGAAACCAGGAGATTCGATGGTGATTGCCACAATATGTGTAAAAGAATGTCTAGCAACGATAATCAGGCTGGCTTGGAAGTTTTCGAATTTGTTCTCAATCGACACGCAAATGCGGGACAGTTACCTCTAAAATAACTCTTTGAAGACATCGATCTTCCCTTTCACCTCATCATCCGCCAGTGCTGTTAGTGGGAGGGGCCTGATGACCGAGTGGCTGACACTCTGGCGCTCGGTACCACAGGTTTCAGGTTCGAATACCGGCGGTGCCATGGATTTTTGTAGGGGTTCGAATCCATTTTAAACAGTAGATCCCTATCTAATATGATCGTAGAGCGTTGTGGGGGTAGTTCTATTCGCTTCCGTAGCATTCTTCAAGCTACACGTGCCCCTGGGTAGTGCTAAATGAGTAGCAGCATTAGTCGGGCAGCTCTCAGATTTTCAATGAAGCTATTCGCACAATTCCTATTTACGATACTGGTGTCAGTAGCTCTAGAAAAAAGACCTAGAGCTATGTATGATGCGACGTTTGAGTCCTTCCCACGTCTAAAAACAATTCGTGGAACTCAAAATGACCAAAATAGCTAAATTGCAAATCTAAAGTGTCTAATTGGCTCCTTAAATTTTCATTTATTGCTACGATGATGCAAAACCAACACAAATACTGGCTATCGTAACATTTTTTTTTTTTTTCCAAATGACATCTAAAATTCTTAAAAAGTTAATGTTTTCATTTCTAATGTATTTGTTTTAAATTCTTTAATTTATTTTTATATTTCATTAATACACTGACCGTCCGCGGGGAAACGTGTTACGGACTCCTAATTGTACCTGAGTAACTTAACTTAACTTACTCCTTTCTTTTATCTTTTAACTTAATAGCGTAAATTTTTCTTTTTTATCTAAATTCACGATGTAATTCCAATAGTGTAAATTTAGTTATATTAATGATTATGTGGAGGTTTTTGGAGTATATTTACCCCATTGGTACTCCGAAACAGGTACATCCGTTTCCGTTCACGATATGCCTTCTTCAAGGGTAGTTTGCTTTGGGCTGCTCAAAAGGAAATGGTTAATACGAACCAGTCCTCGATGTAATTTAAAAAAAAAAAAAAAGGCTGTTGTTCGAGATACATATGAGTGGACATGAAGCCAACAGATGTTATAAGAAAAAAAAAAAAATCTTTAGTGGAAACTTTCTATCATAACATTTTAAAAATAGAGAGGAAAATGGGAATGAATAAGTTCAGATAAAATTAGCTATTACAATTATCGTCTTTTTCAATTGTTCATTCTTTAGCCTTCACATGGAATATTTTCCTATCTATTTTTTGTATAATATTTCAAGTTAGTTAAAACACTTACCTATAAAACTAAAATTTGCTTACCTTATTGTTTGTTCTATTAATAATTTGTTTTCACGTAGATCAACTGCAGGTTTTTATTTTCAAGATTGATATATTGATGGCGGAAGTTATCATACGCCCAACATTAACGGAGTTCAATTCCGCCCCAAATATTCCTTTCAAAGCGAAACAAGATATCCTAAAAATCGGAATTGAATTATGCATCTCATCCTTCCGCGTTAATTTTTGAAATATCAAACGTGGCAATATCAAACAAGCATCCTTATACTCCAAAAGCAATATAAAAGAAGAACAGTAGGAGTTTTCACATGGGAAGTTTTAGTAAACCTTGCAGAAGATCACGGCTGTCAATTAAACATATTTTTCAGTTTGACAGAGGAAGAATAGTAGCTTATAGGGTTTGCAGATTATCCTTCCGAAAATGAGTATTCTTGTGGGATGTAATCAAGTCACAGCGATATTTATACGCAACCAATGGATACAAGAGGAACGAACAGACCGAGGGAAGTGATTGCACCAGCCTCGTCGCCTCACCAAACGTGAGGGTAGAAACAGTATGCATATGCATGTCATTGATACAGTATGCATATGTATGTCATTGATATAGTATGCATATACACTCAAGAGCCAAAACATTATGACCACCTTCGTCAATAACGAGTTGGCCCACCTTTGGCGCGCAACACAGCTTCAACCCGCCTTGGCATGGATTAATACCACCACTTAATACCAGTTAAATACCACTTCCACCTGATCATGTGCCTTCCACGTCATCCAGGCGAGTTCATTGCAAAATGTAGGGGTGGTCATAATGTTTTGGCTCTTGAGTGTATATGTCATTGCCATAGCATGCATATATAGCATATGCATTTATGTCATAATAGTATATATGCATATACGCATATATGCCATAATAGTATAGTATATATATATATATATATATATATACATTACGACATGCATGTATGTATGCATGCATATGCCATATACGCATAGATGCATTAACATATAGCATATATGTGTATATTATATATAGTATAGTAATTGTATGCATGTCGTATTAATATGCATACATATATACGTGAGGGCAGAAATAGTATGCATATTTATGTCATTGATGGATCCCACTGCAACATCAGGAGAACACGAGAAATAGGGTCTGATTCTAATTCAACAATTCAATGTCGTTTGCTGCACATGGAACTATCAGCTAATCATCTATTTTTGCGATTACTTTTGACTCTACATCACAAGCGTTTGCATCTGCAATGGTATAATGAACACTGACAACGACAAACGAATGTTACGACATTGCCTTTTCAAGCGAAATGCCATTTTTCCTGCAACACCATGATGGCCTTATCTGAGACTAGTAACCTTATGGCAAGAGGTTGTATAACTCTTACATTATGCATCGCATTAGTGTATAGCGTTATTCACCAGTCATTACGTAACTCATTATGCACCAGTCAGTACTAATCTCATTATGCATTAAGCATCGTGTAACATCAGTCATTGCCAGCCATGGCAACTACATAAAACATTAATTTTTTCGTATTCAACCTCGAAGGGGCTGTACTTTCAATCATTTCTTTTTTATTTGTCTAATAAATTTGACTTCTAAATATCTTATCCTTTCCCCCGGGCTTTGGGTGTCGAGTTGTGTATATTTATAGCGCACTTATAAAACATTATGTTTCATTGACTATAAATAAAAATTAGAGCAATAATTTTTAAAGATAAATTAAGGCATAATAATTTAAAGTGACATAAATGAACAAAATATGAGCAATGATTATCTACATTGCATGTCATTTTGATTCAACTGAAAAGAATACTTCTATGTAAACAAACTGTTGGTCTGATTACATATAATATAAAAATGTAATGTCCTAATATGTTGAGCTGGTCAGTACGATAGTGTCCAACTTATGGTTTGGCGATAGCATGTTTATTGAGTCACGTCATTGGTGAATTTAATTATTGCTAGCGGCTTGTGTTGTAATCACTTCATAGATAAACGAATAGAGTGATTAAAGTTTAGAGTTGCATCGATTCGTATTGTCAGGTGGAATTTTCAGTTTTCTTCCATACGCAACGATAAGCAAATACACGGCACTTTTCTCTAAAGGACTTAACGGAAAGTATTTTCCTATTCGCCTGATAACAGCATTAACATATCAAAGTAGCGTTCAATTAATAAAATTTACAACAAATATTGTATAATTTGATTGTCTAATTGTTGTAATGTGTATAAGTACCATTTTCCCTCTATTGCATTAAAAGAAGATATTCATGATAAGTATTACAACTAAAGGTATTGATATCACGGAATTTAAATTTTTTAATTGAGTAATCTAGTGGAGTGTCGCCAGATGAGATTGAGGGAACTCGGTCAGAAAAATGAATCATCGAATAGTTCTCCTATTTACTTCAGATAAGGGCAATCTGTAGACAGATAAACTGCTTTGTTAGATGCGAATACCAAGATATTACTTCATTGGATATGCATTGAATATAGCTGTGGCACTAAGCAAAATTTTATTACTATTCTTGGGGGTTTTTTTTTTAGAAATCGGAGGGCTATTGTAACAAAAAAAATATGTATAGGTACCGCAAATTTAAGATTTCCAAGTGATCTTTGTCTTCATTCTTTTGTTTTCTCTTTATTTTACTTCTCATTAAGGGGCCTGAATGGCCGAGCGGCTAGCCCTCTGGCGCTCGGTACCACAGGTTTCGGGTTCGAGTCCCGACGGTGCCATGGATGTTTGTGGTGGTTCAGAATCCACTTTAAACCGTAGGTGCCGGTCTAATGTGACCGTAGAGCGTTACGGGGACAGTGTTACTCAGCGTCCATGGCTTATCTTCAAGTTACATGCGCCCCCCTGGGTAATGTAAAGTGAGTAACGTCTGTGCAGCGCTTGCCTTAAGGCATCCAAGACAGCTGTCTAAGTGTTTGACAGCTGCATTAGAAAGAAGAAAAAAAAAACTTCTCATTGTTGAGACTGCAAACCTCACTGTTTTTGTAAGTATGCAGAATTGTATTCAGTTAAAAGATCGGAAATAGAGTTCTCCACCTTGCTATAAAAGCTCACGTTACAACTAGGAAACGAATCGAGTTAAACTTTATATTAAATGAAATTATATCAGAAAATTCCAGGTTTATAATTTATATCTAGATTTACCATTAAAAGACCCATTGTCTGTACATTTCGAGTAGAAATATGAATATCTTTTGGTGACAAATATATAATATTGTAATAAATGCAATCATGTAATCTTATTTTACAGTCATTTTCAATATAAAACTATATCCAGTTATTATGAAGCCGGTGAAAGAATGAATTATTCAAATTATCATTTGCTTTAAAATTTTCTGAGGTAATGACTTCATGTTTAATGTAGACACCTCCTCTTGTATCCTCTAAGATATAGATATCCTACTCTTGTTTGCAAAATAAGCCATTTTAACTTGATTAGAATTAAAATAATCTTTCTTTTCTTTTTAACATATTTTTAGTAAAGGGTTCCAATCATTAGATGTCTGTAAAAATTCCCACTATATTTTTATTGTTATTAATTTGGTTGTATAGTTTAATTCAATCAAAGTTGAGGTCATTTCTTATGCCTCCCACCCCTTTTCCCACCTACAAATCTTTTCCTGGAGAGCTCTAAAAGTGATAAAAATAACTAAAAATACAGCTCTGCCACATCAATCAAAACTGATAACTAAGATCAATCAGGATCATTACGATCAATCATGAAATGCAAAGTTTATATGGGTTCCAGATCGCACTACTCACTATAGATCTTTACAAGAGTCAGAAGATTCTCTTGCAAGGCGCTATACTTTAGCAGGATCTGTAGATCAAAATAATTTCTCAGATGACCTACTCCCTTAGCAAAATGGCCAGGAAATGTCCCATCCCTTGCATCCAAAGCAGTTTCAGCCTAGATCATCTAGGAACTATTAACTGATTGATACATTTCGAAACTGGATGTACCCCCCGTCTACAAAATCAGGAGTCAAAATGATGTGTCAAAATAAAGGCAAAAGTGCGCAACCCATTGAAGTCATTGTTTTCAGAAGTTATTAGCAATCAGACATATAAACTTCAAAAATTTTATTTCTTGAGATAAAGTTGTTGTTTTTTTTTTTTAATAAAAGCGTTATTTGTTAAAAATACATAAAAACAATTTTTAAAATAATGTTTGTATTTCTGTTGGTTTGTTATAGTACAAGTTTACAAGTTAGGACCTGATACATGTGTGGTCTTGGTTGAGTGTTGTTTATGGATACAAATTAAATTATGTTAACTTTTGCAGTGCTGTCTTTGTAAATAAATTTATTTAAGTTTGCAAAGACAGCATTGCAAAATTGCAACACAAAAACAGAATTATATAACAAACATTTGCAAAATCTTTTTAAAAAGCCAGTTCATTTAAGGGTCTTTATACCCTCCGCAATGCCTGGAATTCTCACGACCGTTTTACCCTCCGTACCTGCCTGGAACTTTTCATTCGACTCTGCATTCTCCCTTTTCTCTCTTTCCCTCTCCCTTAATCGGTTCCAAAGTGTAAAGGGTGAAAAAAAAAGTGCAAAGTCTAACGTAAAGGTCAGTCCATATTTGGAAAGAAGATCTGTCAATTTTGATTTCAAGGTAGCTTTTTTTGGGGAATGTATGGTGGATCCTTAATTTATTTTGTAATTGTTTTTAATCTTTGGCCATTTTCTAGATTTTCTTTTTTTTCTTTTCAATTCGTAATTTTTGTATGTGAGATTTTTTTGTAATTTACAATAATTTTTTGGAGATCATGTTGGTAGACGACAGCGCAATAAAAAACACAGCTAAAAAATCCAGAATGTTCATTTTTACAATCAGGCATAGCAATATTACTTTCAAGAAAAATATCAAAGTCGTGTTTCATCCAAAATTTTTCAATTTTTAAGATAGGTTTTATTTATTTAAGAATGTTGGGAAAGAAAAGAATTATAAATTGTTTTAAAAGACTCTGGTTTCTCTATGGAGAAAGTTATCCAGATAAAAATAAACAGAGGGCCCATTTCTTTATGGTAGATCATTATACCATGCAACTCTTCCAATTATAAAATGCATGTCCACCTCAAGCTCCTTCATTTGAACATTCGGACAGAACAATTCAACAAGAATCCTGGCACCATCTAGTATTTTAGATGCAACTAATACTTAATAGCTGCTGCTTCAAGACTAGGTACATTAAATGTTTTCGAACAACATCACTTAAAAATAGACATCATAAAGGCAGAATTAAAAATTTAACCTTCATTAACTGTGAAAAATTCAACCTGCGTCAAGGGTCCTGTTGCAGCCTGGAGAGTTTGCTTTCAATTCTCGATAGCCTCTTGTAAAATCATCAAAATTAATCCAGTCCAGCAAAGAAATCTTTTACTTGAAGAATGGTCACAAACAGTTTTCGCAAATCTGTTATGAGGTTTCACTGTTACAAGTCCACCCTTGGCTTGGTCTTTTATCAGAGCTTTTCCCCACTACGTCCTCAAAGAATTTGTCAGCATTTCCAACTTTCCTGTGACCATTGAAAATTTACATTACAATCTGCAAAGATACAGTAATCCGGCAGACAAGACACAAATTTCTTTCGGACTTTTTAAAAAGATCACCCAGCTACCCCCATGGACTAGTCCTGACAGCCTACTTATTCCCTACTGAGAGAAGCGACGATTCCTGATGTTCTTCATTTTCCTTGCTTTCTTACTTTGTCGCTTATGATCTACAAGCGCCATCTACTTTTTAAAAAATTCTGCTCGTCATGTTTCATTGCTGCAAAGTTTCCCATGGAAAATTCTTTTGCAAGATATAGATTTTAGGTTCAAACGAAGCCATGGTACTTTGTATAACCCTGAGATCAGAAGTTGGATATCAATAGTTAAAACAGATGCCAGTTCTGTTTAAATTGAAGCATTAAAAAAAAAAAAATTCAAATTGAACTTTAATCAAGTACATAATTATACAAAACTAAACTTTTTCTAAACTCGACAGATGCAATAAACTTTCTCTGCCAATGCTATAAATAAATTTTTAAAAAAACATCCTAAATTTAACTAAAAATTAATTTTTTTATAGTAGTTGTACTTATTTTTCATAGCAGCAACATGAGCACAATAGGCAACTAAAAATCTGAAATAATCATTTATATTTTCAAAAACCTTTTCTGAAACTGAAAAAAAAATATGACGATTTGTTTAAAAAATTGATCATGTAAATCATCTTAAAGGTATTGTTGATACTGTAGCCTTATTCTTTGGAATAAAGGGAATGATTTAAAAAGGAGGAACAACGCAATTTATTGTTCATTTTCTAAAAGCAATTGATTTATTGCAAGAATTCAAATAATTCAAATATTGCAGTAATTCAAGTAACGATCAACCACAAACGTTTATTATAACTACCAGAAAAATTACAGTCATGCCATTACATATCAGATAACAACACTCTTACGTATTAAAACCTCTCTTTCATCTTTGTAATCGTAATGAAGTATTTCATAGAAGCTGCGTTAATTTCATCATTTTCTGGAATCAAATCTGTGATTAACAAATGTCATTTTTAAACTTCTCTCGTGAGAATATAATTTGTGCATTAAATTATCCTGCTGTGGTGGGACTGCATTTCCGAATTAATTTCTAATGGTATCTCTTTTTGAATAATTTTGGTACATTACAATGAATTTTAAATTTAAAACGTAACAATTTATCTGATGAAATGCAAAAAAACAATAATTTTTTTTAACAAGTAATTAATCTTGCCACTCTAGTAAAGTTTTGGTTCGTCAGAACTTTTCAATCCACGCATGCGCATTACTTGAATAGATTTCATTGGTTTTTATTGCTTCTGCTATGGTAACGTAATGTGTTTTTATACATGACTCCGTTGTTGATCAACAAGGTGTGTTCATAAGCAAGAAATATTTATGTAATAGTTTTTAATTAAAACTTATTAAAGTTTTTCAGACATTGATGATTTGAAAATTCTTGTGAATTGTTCATTTAATTTTTTTTTTTTTTGCGTTTAATTGAAAATTTCCTTATATCTAGTTTTGAGTTTATTGTAAACAAATTTGTCTTAATTTTTTTTTTTCCAAAATATTTGTTTCTTAAAATTAATTTTAAAATGGTAAAAGTGACAGTAATTGGTGGTGGTTCCTTAGGAGTCAAAATTATAGGTAAGTGCCCTTTAATTATAAGTTTTGAAATGATATTTGCCTGCCAATAATTAATATATCTTATGCAACAAAGACGTCATCAAAAAATGTAATTAAGCAATTTTTAGAATATTTTACATTACATTTTTATCTGCCCAGAAATCCTGAAAAAAATATTTTGCATAATATTATTGATAAATGCTTTTATGGTTTATTATTCATAGCTTGTATTATTTATTTTTAAAAAGTTTATTTCATGACTAAACATATTTTTAATTGATTTGCAAGATTCTTAGTTAAATAACATTTAAACATGTTAATTAATTTAAATAATTTTGTTCGTATTCACTTACCATATTGTAGCAAATATAGGTTGCATAATATGGTAAAGTCCTATATATCTATTATTCTTGTAATGAATTTCTAAGCTGTATTTTTTTTTTTAAATTCATATGAATAATAAAGGAAATGCAATTGAAATGTATTGACACAATTCATTGTTTTTAATTAAAATTGTTCAATTAATTTAAAATGTTTATATAGTGTGTAATTTATATGTCTCTAGTAATTATTAGACAAACAAATATTAACCAAATGTCATATTTAATTATACATCTAAGTTAAATGATATAAAAAATTATTTTTAATAATTTTACTGACTCTTTAAATATTATTAAATGTATTTCTTCGATTTATATTTATGTTGTATTGTATTTAAAATTTTTGTTAAAAATTGTTACTAATTAATTTTAGGAATATTTTGTTTATTTTCTACGATAATTAATGTAGCTTCATAATATGATATTTGTATAAGAATGGAATGGAAAATGTTTGATTTATATACATAGTAAGAGAAAACATATGCATTTATTAGAAACAACTTTTTTAAGGCTTAAAAGAAAGATAAAGGGTTGAAAAAACAAACAAATGTATATCTCTCTTTTTAATCTTATCAATCTAAAATTTTTTTTTTCAACTGCTTAATTTTATCTTAAATGGTTCAATTACCAGCATTTTATCTACCGACTGCTTTTTCATTTATGTGATAAAGAATAGTGACTGAAATCAATGTAATCGTCAGCAAAAATGTTATACAAAATATATATGTATATAATTTAATTTACCACTTTTCCTCATGCATCTTTTTTGAATTATATATATATTTTTTATTTACACTTTTTATGTCATATTTTTTTAACTATTTTTTAAGGCAGAATAGCTATTTGTTTGTTTTTCAAAAACTATTAAATGCATTAATAAAAAAAATGTTTCAAATTTTTGTTTTATAAAAACAAAAAAAAAAAAAATGATTTAATTTATATTAGTATTTTTAAAGCAATAAAAAAAAAAAAAAAAGAACATGAAATGTTGCAAGAAGATCAGAATCTTTTAAATTTCAATTCAAAATATAAAAAAAATAATAAAAAATTATTAGTGTTATATTTGACTTCATTTTGACTTTCAAATAATGTATTGTTTAACTTATATAAGAGTTAAATCCAATACTGTATATTTGCTTTCAAAATGAGGAAATGTAAATGTTCATTTTAAACAGATATTTGTTGTATTATGCAGAACTGGTTTTTTTTAAATAAATAATTAAATTTAAAAAAAATATTTTTTTCATAAAATATACAAGTTTAAATGTTTAAGTTTTAGATAATTTTTTCAATTACTTATTTTTAAATTGTGCTTCTTATTTTTTTGAATATTTTTAATTAATAAATTTTAGGAAAAATATAGAATATTAAAATAATTACAAAAAAAAAAATTTAGTAATTGATAGGACAGTCATGGATGTATAGGATATGAAATCTTTTTTAGGAGAATTAGCATTCCATGGACATGAAGTGCGAGTGTATGATCGAAGTCCGGAACGTTTGGATTATGTTAGGCTACGGGTTCAAGATGAGAAAGCTCTTTTATGTGAAGATGGACTTTTACCACCATCAGGATTTGTTGTATGATTTAATTTTATTATTTTATTAATTTTAATTATAAATCACCATAAATTTGTTCTAGGAAGCTTCAAATGCTGTACTGATATATATAGCAGAACCTAATCAAGTCTTTGAGCATAAAACAGAAACCTTTCAGAAATAAAGAGTCATTTCGGTAAAAAAGTGCAAGGAATAAAATTTAGGGAGTTCAATTTTGATTAATTTGTTTTTTAATTACTCCATTTTTTACAAACATATATTATACAGTTGGAAGAAAATATGTATTCTATTCAAAAAATTCTCATGTTTAGTTAATCATTATTTTATCTATTATAAATATAATGTTTTATACAGTAAATATAACTATATATTTTTTTTAATTTTTATTTCATTTGTGTAAATGTACATACAACAAATTAATACAAAAAATATCACAATTATTTATTTCAATATTCAATTCACATTCAATGTAATTATAGGATTTGGATTTTCTTGCATATTTAATCATGTTTAGAGTGTACTAATGTGCATTTTATATACTATTGTGCATCTTAACAGCAGTTCTTCTTTCAAATTTGTATCTCTTAGCCTTCTACTAGGTTTGCTATTAATATAGTTCTTCATGGAGGAAGACGTTCAGGCAGTTGAAAAACAAGTTGGCAAGAAATTTCAGCATATAAATATAATATCTTGGTGTTTCCTTGTTGATTGTTTTATATATTTCAAGCTGTGTTACCTTTGTGTGAAGATTTTGCACCTAAATATATTTATTTGAAACTCCATTTGCAGATCTGAATTAGTAAATCCAAGAAACGTTTTGACATCTATTAATTTTGATTTACACTCCAGCAGACTTAATATAAATTTCATCATCTCCTGATGTTTTCTAAAATCCTGAAATTTGTTTGAAAATAAAATTATGTGATTAGTTTAATTTTATTTCATTTTTGATTTTTAGTAAATATTTTGTAATCCATTTTTCCTTGATATAAGCTCAATTTAAATTTTTAACATTTTCACATAATGCAAATTTTTATTTTGGTAATGTCTTCCAAAATGCCTTAGTTTCTGTTTAAATTAAACTCATTATTCATTGTTACAACAAAAATCATTTTTGTAGTCTGAAGTGGTTACTCAAAAAACTAACAGTTCTGTAGCCACAACAGATTTTTATTAAACATTTAAGAGCAGCTCTTTTGTCACATGTGACTTTGGAGCCACAGATTCTTGATCATTGTTCGAGAGGATTTATTGAAGTTGGGTTGGTAAGAACTAAATTGAGAACAAAATTTCCTAGATGTACTTAAAATTTAAAATTATCTATACATTTAAAGCCATTTAAAATTTTTATGTTGATATGCCTTTTAATATCTATTTTATTGTTATCAGAATAATAACGTTGTATTTTTTCCAAAAATTAAACCTGTCTCCCTCAATGAAAACACTATTTATCTCTTATTACACAATTGTATTCTTGTGGTTTTATGTTTAAGATGAAGAAAAAAAGTGGTAGAGCTTCTCTTAGATTTGATTGGATTGTATATTGATATACTTAATTGTTATAAGAAGTTTTAGATTTCACATTTTTTAATTTTAAAAAAAAGATATTTTATTGTCATAATTAAATTGTTGCTTTGATTTTATGTTATATAAAAGAAATGTGAACTAATTTCCATTAAATAGTAATTTAAGATGGTAATTTTTTTTCAAATCAGTACGATTTAAAATGATATATTATTATGCATTTTAACAGACTTTGATAATCAGTCACTTTATTATCTTCTAGTTTTTTTTTTTTTTTTTTTTTTTTCTCATAGCACAAATGTGAATCATTATTCCAAGTAATCTTTTAAAATGTAAATTCACTTTTTAAGCCTACTTTAGAGTTAATGGATGGGCACAAATAATATTACTTTATTCTGATGACACATCTAAGTTATTTTTCAATGAAGAATTGTGTATCTTTCACATGAAAACAAGATTTACTGAAATTTAAAAATGTAAATATTTATTTGCTACAAACATAAAAGAATCTATTATTACATTTGTAAATTCTTTAGAAAAAATTTTTTTTTTTCTCTTATTAGTAAAAACTATTTTTAATTAAGTACGCATTAATCTCACTTAGCTAAAATGTTTCACTTGGTATCCTAGAAACTTCCTTTAAAAAATTTAATGTTATTACTACTATGTTGTATTTGTTATGATTAATAGAAGGAAAATGAAAAATAAAATTCATAGAATTGAATTATATAATATCAGATGAAGTCTTTGAAAATTAATGATCTTTTTCAATTAATAATTTAGAATTCTTTTATTGATTCAAAAAATTAATAATTTTAGCATTATATTTTTGTTTTTTCTTAAAATATTTTATGTCACATAAAAATAAATTGATTTCTGTGTGTTTGGCTTTAAAAAAGATTTATTTTATTTAATTTTAGAAATTTGTTGAAAAATTTATCAAAAATTCTGTTCTTTTTATGTAAATATTTCTGTTGCATTTTTCAATTTCCACTATCAATCTCACTAGGGAATTTTCCTCATTATATTTTTATGTCAGTCGATTAGAAGAAGCAGTCAGAACATCTGATTTCATATTTGAAGCTGTCCCGGAAGATTTGGCTTTAAAACAAGATTTATTTGAATGTGAGTTATCAAAGTTGTAATATAAAAATGATTTAATTTTAGTCTTAATATTTGTTGAAAAATTATATCAAAAATTCTGTTCTTTTTAACTGTAAATAATAAATATCTGTTGCATAATAATTTTTTCAGGGATTTCTCAATGTTGTAAAATTGATGCTGTTATTGCTACTAATTCAATGACCTTAAGTATTGATTCCATTGCAGAACGAGCTTCAAATAAAGCAGTATGTTGATAGAAAAGGGTTTCATATGTTAATTTATTTTTTTTTTTATTTATGTGTGTGTTATTGGTTTAATAATGAAAAATACTATTATTTTCTCATTGTAATTGTACTCATTGCATCTGTAATTATTAATTCATTTTTAATTTAATTTTTCCTATTGTGAGTTTAATAATTATAAAGGCATTATCTGTGTTCTTATATATGTGTATGCATAAAGTAATAAATAAATGTAAATAATAACTTGATGTAATTAGTAAAATAATAATAAATGTAAGTAATAAAATAATAACTTTATACATTATGTTAATATGTATAAAGTGAATCCCCCCTTCCTTTTTATGAAGCTAAATCAAAATAAGAGAACTCTCTGTTTTTTAATATATTTTTTTAATATAATACTTATGTTTGATTAATTAAATTAATTCCTTTTCTATAAAAATGGAACTTGTGCATACAAAATTTTTAATTTATCATAAAACTTTTTTTAGCTAACACTCAAAGATGAGTTTTCCAAGAATTTTTAATAAATTATTTTTGTGTTTATCAATATTTGTTTAATTTTTTTCAAATAAGATTTAAAATTTACAAACACTTTTTAATATTTTTTTTTTATTTAGCACTATTAAATATTTAATTTTATGAATATTTTGGGATCAATTGATAATATCACTTTACATAATTACAAATTTCAAATTATCTGTGTACTTAATGTTTTCACCAATTATTATTTTATAACTTTTTTTTTACTAGTCATAATTTTATATAATTATATTTTTTAACACTTTTGCAACAAATAGATCTTAAGCAATTGTAATTTATTTATTGGTTCTAATTTTATATTAAACATAGTAATTTTATACTTATATTATAAGTTATTTATTATTAAATATGAAGCATTTAATATCTAAGATAATAAGTTCTTTATATTGCAATTTTAATTTTGTGTTAACTATATTTTGTACTATTTACAGCGTTGTCTTGGTGTTCGATACTTGTATCCTGTATATTGCATTCCAGAAGTAGAAATTGTACCTGGTAGTCAAACAGCATTAGCAACATTGGAGAAAGGTAAAGATTTGTTCTAATCCTTAAAATATAACTCTTTTAACAAGTCTCTTGGAAATAACAATTGTATTAAATTCTAGGATTATAAAAGTGTGTTTTCTATTAACAAAAAAAATCTAAAATTTCAAAAATGTTATGGAATTTTCATTATAATTGTTGACAGGTTTTTCTTTTGAAAAACAACCATTTTTTTTAACCACTTTAGTTGAAAGATTTAAAATCGATTACAATATAGATTGAATTTGATAATCTTTCTGTGAACTGGTTAAGCATAAAAGATGAACATTAAAAATAAAATACTTTATAAAGGAATTGTAGTGAATAATCTGATTAAAATTACTGAAAGCAACTCCTGCCTTTTACACAAAAATTGTAAATCAATTTTAAAAATATATCGCTCTTAATTTTATTTCATAAATAGTGGTGAAATTAATTTTGAAAAAAATCCATTATAATATCAATTTATTAAAAAGTCACTTTCATAGATTTTAATTATATTGGCTATGTTGGATAAATATGTTTCATTAAATGCTTAAATATTTTTATAAAAAATTTTTATAAATATATATTTTTTAATTTTTAATTAAGTAGAATTGTTTTATTTTATTTATATGTTACTAATTTCTTTTTTTATCATTAGTTTTAAAATTATTTTTGAGTAACAATATCATTAAAAAAATTAGAATTTTTCATTAATGTCTATTAACACTTTAAAATATGATACATTTTTAGTAAAATTTGTTTTACATGACATTTTTATTTTTTTATATGTGGTGTAGGTATATTATGTTTCAGAATGATTTACTAAGCTTGTTTGAGTTTATATAAAAAAAAAAAAAACTTGATGCAAAAATACTGCTTTGGATAGTTAATAATTATAATAAAACTTCATCTGTAAAAGTAGTATTAAACAATTATGTAAAAATATTCATTATAAATTTTTTGTGTGTTAGGATTTTATCCAAACTTAATATATCTAATTTGAAAACTTATTATTTTCAGTTCGTAAATTTTTAGGAAGGATGGGAAAAGTTGCATTCTTCAGATCTGGAACGGAACCTCTTGTATTGACTTCTAAGCAACGAGAAGCTAAAAAGCTGGTATTTTTAAATTTTTTTATTCTGTTTAGAAATCTTCTATTACGGTTAAAAATTTATGAATTTAAATTTATATAATTATTAGTGAGTAATTATAATAATTTAATATTGCATTTTTTTGGAATTTTTTAACTGTTATCTCTAAAATTATCTCATAATCATGGAGAAAACATTGGTGATATATGAAAACATTTTTTCACTTACTATCTGTTTGAATTTCCATCGAATATAACTTAATGTTTTCTCTATAATATAAATTTTATATTCTGAGGACCTGCAAAATATCATAAGAGTGGTTAGTTACTTTTTAAAAAAAAATTTTTTTTTTTTCCTTCACAAAACAGATTAAATTTTACTGATATAGTTTTAGCACACATTAGATTTTTATATTTGATATATGATTGTAAAATACTTTTGATTCATATTATAGTACATTAGAATTATATATTTACTTAAGATCTATTTTTTTTTTTACATTAAATAACATATTTTATTTTTTTAGGAAATTTAATAGTTTGTATTTAGTCTTCTTTTATTGACAGAATTTATCAAAAATATACGCGAGAGTAAAGGAAATGTGCAAAAAATACCTCAGACCATTCCTAATCTTGCCGATAAGCAGATACTGTCAAAAGGGGCAGAATTTGATCTTGGTAAAGAATATTTATAATTTTTATTTATATATTTTTGATTTACTGACTGAAAAAAAGAATTTGTATATTGCACATGTTATTGCAACAATCTTCAATTTCAAAATTATCATTTAAGAATAAATTTTAACTTTTTAAAGGAAACATGTATATTTACTATGAGCTTTTGTGATGTTAATTCTATAAATTCTACTAACTAAAATCTTTAATCATTTTAATTTAGAAAATTATCTTTTCTTTCATTTCTGCATCAATTTTTTTCTGTGAAAGAATTCATTACCTTTAATATGAAATTATGTATACTAACTAGTTCAATATGTATATGAATGGATTATAATTTATTGGAGTTACCATCGCGCATAATTCGTATTAACTGAATATTTTTATGAATTTATCCATAAGCTATCATTTTAATAATGTTTAAATGGAGAATTGATAAAACATTATTCAAAATATTCTTTTTTAATAAAGAGAATACAAAAAAGATTATTGCATCTAATTTGAATATTTAAAAAATATTTCAATTTGTTTATTGAGAATTTTATGTATTATCTAAGTATCTAGTTAAGTTTCATTATATTTCTTTTATTTTTTAAAGTTACAGTTAATATAATGAATTTGTCTGTGATTCATTATATTTTTTAACCTTTTTATTTTATTTAATATATTATCATCATACAAAAATATCATGTAAGGTGTGTTGGAAAAGGTGGATTTTTTTCTTATTTGAAACTGAAACATACATCAAGAAATTAGAACTATCCCAATTTGATGAATGTTTTTTAAGAAAGCATTACTAGTAATAAATTATTTCATTAGCATTTGTATTATTCTATAATTTGGCTTAGTTAAATCTGAATGGCTTTGTTTATTAATAATTTTTATATTTGCAGAGGAGCCCTCTGGAAGGGAGAAGGATTGTGTTGTATGCATGGATGAAGAAAGAAACTGTGTACTGCATCCCTGTCATCATATGTGCACATGCACCACATGTGGCCGCTTACTTCTGAAACGCCAGGATGCTTGTCCTATCTGCAGACGGCATATTTCCTCCATATTTCGAGTCTATCACTCATGAAGATCAAGTAAGTTTCATTTTTATATTATTGTTTTTTTTTTTTTAAGACTTCATTAATTTAACAATAACTTTAAATGCTGAGTTAAAATAAATTATTTGGCCTACTTAGCAAACTGAGTGTTAAGCATGTAGTGGATATTGCTTTTAATTACTGTTCAGCACACACAATTTGTTAGATTTAATTTATAATAAATATAAGAAAGGGGTCATCAGACTCTCTTAAATTAGTTCACCGCATGAACTTAGTTTTAAGCATATACTATGTAACATTGTTAATTAATGTAATGCTTTATTTGCACATTGTAGTTCTCAAAACTTTATATGCTGAAGCTTTTGATAGCTGATAACTTTTTTAAAACTTTTACTGTAATTATATACCTAAAAAACAGTAAATAAAAAATCAATAAAGAAGTAGGCAATTAAATTAATATTCAAAAGTTAAGTTCCTTCTCCTTTCACCCATTGTAAAAAAACGGCCTGATGGTCAATTGGCTAGCGATTGGTACCACAGGCTTCAGGTTCAAATCATCTTGGTGGCATGGATGTTTATTAGTGGTTCGGAATCAACTGTTTTTTTTTCTTCTTTGCAGCTGGCAAATAGACCGTGATCTTTCGCCATAATGCACCGATGTTACTCACTTTGCATTACCCAGGGGGCGCGTGTAGACCGATGAAGGGAATCAACTGTTAGTCCCTAAATTAGCCTAAAGTGTGCACAAAATGACTGTTGAGCGACAAACCAAACCCATTGTAAAAAAATGACATCTCAATATATAATTATGTAAATATAGTCTGATCAATGATTGCGTGGAAAATAAATACACAGTTTAAATGTAGAAACTGAAGAATTGACTACTTGTTAATGATCTAACGGATATGTGCTGCACAAATCAATTTTGAAAAAAAAAAAGTTTAATTATTAGCGTGAATTTTTAAACTATTTTCTCGTTTCATATTATGTAATTTAAAATTTTACTTATTACAAGTTAAAATTATTTTTATTGTAGCTAAAACCTCTTCATTCATACTTTTCTTCCCTTATGCTATTCTGTTTGAATCCATCCAGCTTATCACTTGTACAATTATATTTACATAATTTTTCGTAATTGAAAGTTGCTTTTAAAAAAATTTTTTTTTCTTGTAGAAAATTTAAAATTTTACTTTTATTTCTTGAGAACATGCTGACAAATTACTATGCTATTTCATACTGCTAACATAAATTCAGCTATTGTATGTTGGGGATACTATTAATTGCACATTAATTCATACTACTTCTCATTCATTGGAAATTTTTAAAAATCATATATGGGACGCTATCTTAATAATGGGATTAATCTGAGGAATAATTTAGTTTATTAACAAGTTTTTTTGCCATGATTTATGTATTTATCATTAGCTGGAATTTCTGGTTACTTTTCTTTAATAGTAATCAAACTTCATAAAACAGTTTTTGAAAATTTTTTTATAATCAGTTGAAAAATCTGTGCTTAACAAAATTAAACAATACAGTACAATTCACTACTAGTAAAATCCATTTAATGCTTAAGTTTAGTTTCATTTTTTCAAAGTATTCATAATATTAGTTATATATGAAATCATAATTTATATAAAATATTTGATAATTACAATTTTACAATCTATCCAGCATTTTATTACTTTTTTGAAATTTTCTAGACTTAGTTGTTATTCTTTTTTAAAATAACTGTCTTCTGTATTAAAGTAATTTTTAGTTTGAAAATAAGTATTTATTATTTTTATATGTATAAAAATAATAAATAATTAATATGTTTAAATGTCTCTTTTTCATTTAAATAACAATTAATTGTGATACTCTATGTGTAATATATTTATAAAACAAATTTCTAATCAAAAATATTTTAATGTATATTATATTTATATTAATATTATATATTATATAATTTACATTAAAAAATTTTTAAGCCAAGGACTTAATTAGCAATTCTGTTAATTATTGGATTTTAAGAAAACATCTTCAGTAGTATGTAGAAAATTATACAAAATACTCACAAAAGCAAAATAAAATTCTCAGTTAAAGTATTTTATAAAATAGTTTTTACATATTTAGTACTTTAAGTAATTTGTTATGTTGTAATAAAAGGATGAATCAAAATTATATAATTTCATTAATTTTTTTTATAGGCATAAGAAAATCTTCATGATAATTACTTACCTTTGGGATATTTCACACTAATTTGACCAAATTAATTACCTCCATGACAATTGTTTTGTATAGTCTGGGTATTTTTTTTTAGAATCTGTTTTCTTTTAAATAATAATTACTGTTACGGAAAAGTGTATTGTAATATTATTATTCAAAACATGATTTTTTAAAAATTTTCTTGTGTGTATATATTTTCTTTGTGTATATATTCTCCAATTTTTTTAATTCATTTATCATGTATAAAATAAAATTTTCAATTAAATTTAAGAATAAATATCAATCTACAAAATTCAAAACATCAATTTGAAATAAATATATTAAAAATAATGACATTTGAATGTATTTTTCTAATGAATATATTTTGTATCTAAAAATTTGTGAATGAATAAATGTATTGGTATTTAGTTGATAATTTTAATTTTTTATTTTAATACATATTGTGGAAAATTTTAATTATTCAATTAATACCTCCTTTTTAAGTGTGTTAGTGTATTTGAAACAAAATAAAAATAACTAAGTATTTATAATTGTATTAATACTTGTTAAATAATCTTAATTTATCTTAAATATTTAAAAAGGTTTTTTTTCCAATTTCTTTAATTACCACATTTTCAGTCAAGTTAAAACTTATATAACCAGTTTTGTGTAAAATTATTATATAAAATCCGATATAAAATAGATTTTTATAAACAATACTTTACATTATTTTTTATTTAAAAAATATATGACACATTATAAATATTTGCAGAGCAAATTATACATCTATCTTTCCCCAAAACTTTTTGAAAGAGCATGGAAAAATTACTGAAGTATATATTAATGTATAAACCACTTTAATTATCTTTAAAAAGGGGAATATAATGCTTGCATGCAGTGTATTCTTTATTTCGAGTCGATTTAATTGTATCATGCACTTTTTAAAAATTATATCTAAAGCTATAAAAAAATAAATGTTGATATTTTTAAATAACTCATTGTGCATTTGAATAAGTTGTAACAGTATTATTTTGTCGTTAAAATTATCTTATCTATCTATTAATCATTTAAATATAATTAAAACGTAATTGATGTGTAAATATGTTCTGTCTGTGTATAATATTGTATTAAATGATCAATGAATGACAAATTTATTGTGCTCTGCTACAGTTTAAGGTGTAAGAGTTTGAGCTTTGTTGCTACATGTAAATTATATGCTATCTGAAATTCTTATCAAAATTGTTATTATATTTTTAAAAACATTTATTGTTTCTATTTAGATTAAAATTAGTTTATATAAAATGTTATAAAAATGTGTTTATGCTTATACACGACTTGTTCTATAAAAGAGCTTTGTTTATTTTACTAGTTGTATCTCATTATTTCTAGTTGATTTCTTTATAAAATGGCAATAATTGAAAAACCATGGTTAAAATAATGAGGAAAGTATACAGTTCTGAAGTCATATTATTAATTAAGAGTTTTTTTTTAATTATTCAGCTTAATATAAGTATTAAAATTTACATGCAATTTTCTTTATTCACCATTTAAGGCAATAGTTCTCAATTGAACATAATTCTATTCTGCAACTAGATATTTAAAAATAAAATAAAAACATGTTTTATAGTAGTAATAGAATAAAATACATAAATTAGAAAAATATAAAGAATCAGATGTAAATAAAATGGAGATGCTGGTAAATAAACATAATTTCAAGATATTTATTCATTTCTGTAAAATAGTTAGCAGTTCACATCATACATATTGCTATCATGAAAATCTTTTGAAATATGTATAATGAATCAATATGTGTGGTCTGAACAGCTAACTTTTTTACTGAAATTAATAAATGTCTTGAAATGTATGTTTATATCATATGTGTCCACACAAAACATGTTAATTATAAATTATTTACTTTATTAATTATTATATTTGATATGTAAATGAAAAGCATGTCCTCAAATTTAGATTTTTATATGCATAGTGTTATTAAAATATTGTTGGCAATTAATGAGTATTTAAAGTATATTTTGAAAATGTTGAATAAAATTTGAAATTTTAGAAACAATTTTTTAACCTCTTATATTTTGAAGTTAAAGATATAAATAATTTAAGATATAAAATAAATATAAATAATAAATTAATTAAAAGGTTATGAGGTTGCAAAATTTGAATAAACAAATAGTTAATGCATTTTTTTTTTTTAAATGTCAGGTATTTTTTTTTTTTTTTTATATTTTTACATAAGTGAAAAATGAAAAAATAATGTCAAATAATTATAATTTTTCCTGAAAGAATACTTTTGTTGACTTTCAGAAAAATTTTATTTCAAATTGTCATTGAAATAATCATTTCAGTTATTTTTATTTGGCAATTAGAAAACAAATTAGAAATTTGAAGTAATATTTTTGGTTATTTATTGCAGCAAGAAATGCAAAAAAATTGGATTTCAATTTGCAAAATTTTTAATTACATGCAAACACCCATGTATTTCCAGAAATCATGTGAAAATTAGTTAATTCTTCACCATCAACAATTAATTTTTTTAATTTTCATACAAACTTACTTGATGTTCAAATATTCATATGTCCTTTCTTTCGATTTAGTTTTATTTAATTAAAATCAGTATATTATTGATATTGATTAATCTGATCTGAAATTGATCTATTATTATTTTTGTTTCTTTTGGTTTATTATTAATTTACTAGAATAAATGTTTTTTATCATTATGCCTGCCATTAACAAGATAAAATACTGTTACTCTTTATAATTTTTCAATTACATGCTATAACATCATAATCAAATTAAATGCTATAGCATCTTTGACTTATATTTTATGCGAGGAAAATCAAACATTTAAATAACAAAATTCAATGAAGTGAATGCCTTGTTTTATTTTAAATATAATATATTAAGTGGAAAACTTTTTTTTTTTTAGAAATATTTTTTAATTCTAATTTCATAGAAAATTCTTTCTCCCTCATGAGTATGCAATTGTGAGAAACATAATTATTTCTAAGTTTTACAATTTAGATCAATGATTGTTTTAAAAATTAAAAAATAATAATAATCGTTCAAAAATGAAATTTTGAGCTGCATGTTTACATTATTCTCTGAAGTAAAATGCAGCCTTGGTGATATTGAAACCTGTTCAGAAAAACAAAGGTTTGAATGGCCTTAATGATTTTGGTTTAAATAATTAATAATTTTTAGTTTATATGATTATGGTTATTTATATTTGTAGGAAATGTATAACTTTTAATAAATCACTACCACTCCAGTTGGGCGTTAAGCTTTGCAGTTTGAGAGCCACTGATTAAAACAAATTTCAATTATTAATTATATAAATACAATGTTTACATTAATACTAAGAAAAAAATGGTATGAAATTAAAAATTGATCTCATTTAATTATTTTAATTCATCTTTAATGTAATATTCTGTATAAATTGGGATTGAATTAACTATTCAATGAAAATTATTATTAGAAATGTATTCACTGTTTATATCTACATAATATAAATAAGATTAATTTATTCCAAAATTATTTTATACATGTTTTCCAACATTATAATGCAACAAAACCTTTTTTTTTGTTTTAGAACTGTGGATGATTTTTGGGGTATATTTTAAAGCTCCCATTTATTTATTTTCTCTGTTAGTGAAATTATATTGCTGATTTTAAAAAATCACTTTTTGAAACTATTTTTAACTGCTGTATTGCAATAGCTCTTCAATACTTACATTAATAACACAAAATTTATTTAACTGTATCAAATGAAATAAATTTCATGATCCATACTTTTTAAAGTCATAAAACTTATTGTGGCAGGTATTTTCTTACTTTTTTAAACGAAGAGAGGTGGAAGGGTGGATGGATTGTGATTGGTTAGCAGTTTTCAGAGTTTTTTTTTTCCCCCTTTTTTTCAAGAGCATGTACATTGTTATATTCTTAATTCTAAACATGCACATTTTAGTGTGATAAAAGTATGTCAGGGACAAGAGCCAAGATTTGGTAGCAGTAGGGAACATTATTGAATAAAGATTCATTCATACAAAAGAGGAAACCTTATATGCAATATTTGTTTTGAAATTTATTCGAAAAAAAATAATCCTTACTTTCTTAACATTTTAAATTGGCTTTTATTAATTCTTTTATGTTTTTTGATTTGTTAGTTTTATATATGTTTTCCAATGTCTTAATGTTGCATTGTTTTAGAGCCATAAATTATTTTTTTGGAGTATATTTAAAAGCTTCCATTTGCTTTTTACTTTCTTTTAGGGAAATACATTTCTGATTTAAAAAAATCACTTTTTGTCATTAAAGAGGGTCTTGTCATCTTTGCACAATTTAAAAAAAAAAATTAAATTGTTAAATTGAAATTTTTATAATTTTTTTGTATTCCCTAATTTAGCCAAAAAGTATTACAAAGTTATTCTGTAATTTAATTATTATTTAAAATTATTCCCTGATGTGGTCCAAAGTGTAAAGTTTCCCTCCTTCTTATTATTATGCAGTAGTATAAAAATGCAAATGTGTGAGAAAAGAAATCAAATCAAATCATCCTATTTAAAAAAATAATAATTATCAGGAAATTATTTTTTTGATGATCTAAAAATATTAAAAATGGAATTGTTAAATAATTTTTATAACTTTTATTATACTAGTGAGTGTAAGCTATCATGCAGAAGGGCAAAGGTTCAAATTTATTGATGGCATGCATTGTACTCATTGCTTCCAGAAATGCTGAAACATATTTGGAGCAGCATGACCAACACTGGCTTTGCTAAACTAAACCTCATCGACTAATTGTAAGATCATGAAGCAAATGGTAAGTGGCAGGTTAATTTTTATGCATTAGAAACAAAAGACTTTTTCAAAATATCAAATCGCATTCTATCATGGACGAGGTACCTTGGATAATATTTTACTTTTAGAGATTACTATTATGAAGAAGAGGTAGAGGAATTAAGAATTTGAGACAAAGAAACATTTTATTTTAATATATTGTGATATGGAGAAAAACTTCCTCCATCTTTGCTTGGAACCTCTTTCAACTTGTTCCAAATGTGAAAGTGTTTTGTCCATCAAACCATTTAGACATCTTGAATTCGTGACTTACTGGGAGACATTCCCTATGCTACACTTTTTTTGGTTCACATATTGGTTTTATACCTTATCTTTGAAGTTTTTTTTTTTTTTTTTTATAAATGCTTATGTAAATGTAATCAAATTTAATTAAAATATAAATTTTTATAAAAGAGATCATTATATGTTCCTTCTTTTGGCCCCTCAGGGGCACTTCTTTAGATGTATACACGAGCACGGGGCGATCCAATGATCTTTACATTCATTTTTTTTTCTCTCTTCCTTTTTATTTATTTATTTTATTTTATTTATTTACCTTTTTCACTGCCCGAACAGTAGACGTCATCGTTTCGTTATCTGTTACAACTCATCAACTTTTCTTTTCAAGCTTCTTTTATTTTTGTTTCAAATGTCAATATTCTGACCCCCTCCCGTGTTTGCTGTGCTTGCGAACCATGTCCTGGGGATTGAGTCCAGCTGGAGTTCCTGCTCTTACAGTCTTTTGACCTCTGCTTCTGGTAGATGGGAGGCATAACTAGTTACCTGATGTATCAATCGATTGGTGGCTATTAGACTAGGGTCCGGAACTGCTTATTATTCAAGTGATGGACAGCTTCCCCCACTTCGCTAAGGATGGAGTTAGTAGGTGGAATAGGCCTGATAGTATAGGGGTCCTGGATAGCACCACTGCAGAAATTGGCTTTTCTTTGTTGGTGAAGACCTAATTTCATCACATTTAAGCGTATACAAAATTCCTTGTCTCGACCCCAGTTTAGGTGAATCATCAGAAACGTAACTTGCATGCCAATCGAAATGTGCAAGATTCTTGATTGCTTCTCCTCAAACAATAAATTCTAAGCTATTTCACCATTCAATATTCTCAAAGTTCTACTATGGCGTTGAAAAATGCATAAAAATGCTAAAAATTAAATTATGGCTATTTTTGTTAGGAACTATCACAATTTTTCAAACAGGAGTATTTTTATCTGCAAAAATTTTCTGTATTTGTTTCATGACAGTAGCACCTCGCAAATATTTAAATTGGTGTTTCGGTGTCATTTCTGAACCCGATCTTCTGGAATACAATGTGTGCGGAAAATGTTTAAAGAAAAGCCGCTAGGTGCGTCAGGAATCAAAAGAATCTTCATTAAAAAAGTGTCGAAATTTATATTAAAACAAAGCAATTAACGTTTATTGGTTCTGTTCTTCCGAAATATATAAAAGCTAGATAACTCAATTGCCAAATAAGACTTTGCATTCATTCCCAATTCCCTCAAATGTTTCAATTGCCAAAAATATGGACATTCAAAAAAAAAGTTTGAAGAGGTAAAACCATTTGTGCTGTGCCATTGTGCTTCGTATGGTCACACATATACAAACTACAAACTTGAATAAGAATGCGCCAATTGCTAACAATCGCATCCATCCAACTCCAAAACTTGTTTGGTATTCTGGCGGTGGCATGGGTGTTGTTAATAGTTCGGAATCCACGTTAAACTGTAGGTCCTGGTCTAATTAGCCTAAAGTGTGCACAAAATGACCGTAGACCGACAAACCAAATCAAAACTTGTTTTCGATGGCAGCTTGAAAATAAAATTGAGATTAAAAGGGATATAAAATTGAGATTACCTTACATCGGAGCAAGAAGTTAAACCACAATACACCACGATTAAATTAGCATCAAAAGGCATTTTTATTTAAATTAAAAAAAAGGCATTTTTAATAAAAAATCAAAAGAACGCCCTCTACTTCTTCAGAATCTATATTTATGTCGAAGGGTTCCTCTGAAAATTGGGACGCTGTAGAGCAGGGGTCTCCAAACTTTCCAGCCTTAATGCCCTACTGTTTACTCCAGTAAGTACCAAGGGCCAAAACCGTTTTAATTTTCCTGCCATTATCTATAATTTCTAGACTAGTCGCCGAGTACGCGCTCTGAGCGAGCATACGCTAGCTAAATTCGCTGGTTCAGTTACTACTATGTGTATCGATACGACCGTGACACTTGACGACATCTAGTGGTCAAAAGCAGAAATAGGTAGGTAATATCCTTTATCGCATATTTTCTGCGTATTATTCTTGTCATTAAGCTTTACCTATCAAGTAAATAAAACCGAGTTATTATCATTTTGTGTTCTTTTATCCAACTTATTATAGCAACAATAAGCTATTCGCTGTCGCGGGCCGGATGGATGACACTGGCTGGCCGGATTTGGCCCGCGGGCCGTAGTTTGGAGACCCCGTCTACCGTTGTTATAGTGAAAGAGAGATGATTTTGGACTGTTTTATTAATTGCATTGAATTTTAACTGTTACTTTTCATCTAGCTAGTACAGTAATGTTCGTTTATGAAGCCCAATGTTAACTAATTTTTTCACCTCTTACCTGAATTATCTTTTAAGACAAATAGATTTTAACAAATTATTTTTTTTACAAACATAAAAAATATACTTTAGAATCTCAGTTGTATATTCGTTTAAACTTACTTTTGAACGATTTAACTTGACAAAATTTATCTATCTAAATGGTTTTATTGCATTTTACAATTTTTATCATTCTACTATTTTTGCATTATTCTAAATGAGCCTTCCTAACTATTACTACTACTATTACACAACAACACATCACTATGCCTAGAGCTGAGTTGCCTCTATACAGTAACTTCCTAACTATTAGCTTTTTAACTCTTTATCTACAACTGTATTTACCAACAATTAGATAAAATATTGTGAATATTACCACTTGTAGGTGTAAGTTGGCCAATACTGGCCATTAAACCCCACTAAGCAACAAACCATTTATGCCTTAAAATTAAAATTTGTTTTGTTGAATATTTTATCTTATTTTATTCAATTTGTTTTTTACTTGGTTTTTAATTCAAAATGTTAAATAGAAGCAAGTTTATAGTTTTCCACTTTTATCATTTAACTCTTTTGAAATGCTTGGCCAACATTGGCCTCTGTGCCATAAAACATAACCTAACTACCAACTTTATTTTTATTCCTTTATTTTTCCTTTGGCTGCCAGAAATACCATTCAATGATTCCTTTCATTCAAATTCATGTTCAATGTTCAGCGTGAGAGATCTAACGAATTTCAAAGTCTATCACGGATTAATGAATTTTGGATGGTGTTTATAATTTTTGTTCATTGTTACACTGTCTCTTTTCTTTCGAAAGCATTTGGTTAAATTGAGATTAATCAGCGTTCGTGCGCTTTCATGCGAAACAAAAACCATAATACAGTAATATTACGCAGCTCCTTGATATATTGCGTCTGGTTATATGACTTTTCAAAAAAAAATTTTCATGCATTTCTTCATAGTAGAAAAATAAAATATGATTGAATGTTTAATATAAAAAAACTGAAATCTGCTCGGCAAATTTCAACTTATCATGTGAGAACATTCGAGAACGGATGAATAAACTCAGGAATATGCCAATGTTTAATAATGCTAGAGATATATGAAGCAATTGATCGGAATACTACAAGAATGGCCAAATTCAATAGGTCATGAATATAGCAATGTTGAATCATCAAGATGCTTGAAAGAACTTCATGAAGAATGAATTGTTCAAGAATCTCTGAAAAGAATATACAAAAGTAAGATAAATGTAGTCGTAAATGAAGAATGAAATATTCCAAATTCTAAAGAAACGTTATCATTCGATAGCCAAAAAAGTATATCTTCAATTTTTAGTTGTAGATGAAGAATAAAGTATTCCCAATAATTCTACAAAAACGTTGTCACATTCAATAGCCTAAAGAATCTCAAAGTTTGAATATTCTAGGCATAAATAAAGAATTATTCCAAATTCTACAAGAAAAACACATTCAACAGTATATCAAGTTTGAAAATTCAGTCGTAAATGAAGAATGAAGTATTTCCAAATTCTATAAGAAACGTTATCACATTCAATAGCTAAAAAAAATATATCAAAATTTGAAAATTCTAGTCGTAAATGAAGAAAGAAGCATTCCAAATACAATTAGAAGCACTAGCTCAATAGACATGGGAAAATGCCAAAAGTGATAAATATCAAACTTCAAAAAAGAGTAGAAAAGAGAAAGAGAGAGAGAGCACTACGAATACAGCCACTGGAAATACAAATGCTTAAAATCCCAACCCAAAACATGAAAAGTGATTCAAAACCATACTACAAAACACTTCAAGCAAAACCCAAATTCTCCAGAAAATTCCTTAAGATTAACGTTATTCATGAATCATTTCAAGAGTTAAGGGGCCCAAAGTACCATTTTTCGCCAAAATTTCAATGGAGTTTTATTTGCTTGGCCCTCATTCGAATAACGTCACGTACCCCTAACCAGGACAACATCATGTTCACACATGATAAAAAAAGAAAAAGAATAATAATAAGAAAAAAAAGTAATTTAACCTTTAGAAAGTCTCCTGTCATATTGTTTTTGTGTATGTCTCCCGATGTTCATGGTATGAATCAGGATATTCTCACATAACTAAAACAACATGTCGTAGTTAATTAATGCGCAATTAAACATTTGATTTTATCTATTTTTTATCCAGTCCTTTTCTAGCTAAATTGTTTTTAATTAAAATAATGATGTACAGAAGTAATCATAATAATAATCCTTCTAATAATAAAGTCGACTTAAAGGCAGGAATAATTTATAAATGATTGTGTGTCATTATAAAATTTAGTGTAAGAATCGTACAATTGAAGAATTCGTTTTATATTTTCTGATTTATTTATTTATAATAATAATAATAATAAATGTATAATTTTAATAATATTTTTATAATAATATATTTATAATTTTTTAATTTTTAAAATAAAAAAAATAATTAAGCAAAATTTTAACAAAAAATGCGAAATGAACACTTTAAGTATTCATTCACTAATGGCATTACTTTAAGTATTCAATCACAATAATATCGTATAAAATGACAGTAATAGTTTTATAAGATAAATTAATTATTTATTATAATTATAATAAATTTTAATTAAATTTTTTAATTAAAATTTAAAAACATTTTATTAAAAAAAATTATGAAAAAATAACTAAAATTATTAGCATGAAATGTCTGATAAATAGAATATGAGCGATTAGTGCACTGTTTTGGAAAATTAATTATTTTAAATTAATTCCTTTAATAAATGATTAAAAAATAATTCCTTTAATAAATTATTTAAATGGGATTAAATGAAATTAACAGATTTAATTAATTAAATTTAATCTACTAAATTCTTTGAGGTAAATTTATACTCCAATGAATATATGCATAAATTTTAGATAGTTGAGAAATATTCAGTTATTTTTCATCATGTTTAAAAGTAATGTATGCAGTTATTTTTTTTTTTTAATTCTATGTTTAAATATATATGTACATACTTTTCGACTATGTATAGTTAATATTCAATTGTTTTCATCAATATAGCATGCATATTTAAACGCAGAATTTTAAAAAATTACACATATGATGAGTATTTGAACACGATGAAAAACAATTGAATATTTGTCAACTATTTAAAATTTATACATAATTCCGATTATTGAATTTCATTTTATTATTTACCTGAAATTTATATTATACTTTGGCACATTATTTATTTATATATTTTTTTATTATATATTTGTAATAATAATATAAAAAAAAAAAATCCGGGGCAATTTTTCAAATTTTCCTTTAAGAAATATACTGAATTCTTCACCTAAAAGAAATGAAATTATAAAACGATTTTTATTTTTACAAGAAGGAAAAAATGTAAACAAGCGATTCTTATTTAAAAAAAAAAACTGCCATTTGGAAAATATATAAAATATAACAGAAAAACAAACAAAATTGCAAATACATGCAATAATGGGTGTAATTTTTTTTTTTTTTTTTTTTTAATTCTGTGATTAAATATAGCTATATATATTTACATTATTCCGATTACTGAATTTCGTTTTATTATTTAGTTGAAATTTCTTTTAAATTTTGGAATATTTATTTATTTATATTTGTTTGTAATAAGAGAGAGGGAAAAAAAAAAAAAAACAGCTGGGGCAGTTTTTCAAATTTTCATTAAAAAATATATTGAATTCTTCACCTAAAAAGAAATAAAATTATAAAACGATTCTCATTTTTATAAGAAGGAGAAAAATAGGAGTTCTTGTCAAAAGATTCTCACTGTTCTAAATATTTTAAATTAATTGTCATTACAACTGCCTAGATGAAAAGAAGTTCGCTTCTATATTATTTATTTTTTTTAATGCAACTGATTTCAAAGTCAACATCTACACTTTTAAAATTGTTGTTATTTTTCATTTTTTAATTTTATTAAATAAATAAATCTGCTTTAAAATTTACTTACGTTTAAGGTACCTTGGCGGTTTTTTAAGTGTCGCCAATCTGGCACAGCTACTAAGGTTACCAAACCAATACAATAGATTAACCAATTAAAAACCGCCAAATTAATATTTGGTGCGTGTGCTTTTTATCGGCGCAACTGTCGCCAAGGTGCCACCACTACAAGTACCAAAAATTTAATTATCTATTTTTCTTATTAACTCAAAGGGCATGAGACCACCGCTATGTTTCAACATTTTACAGTGATTGGAGCTTTGGCCGCTAACCCAAGATATAGTCCCTCTACAATAAGAGAAACGATTCATTTCAAAAATTGCCATTCGGAAAAATAAAAAAAAAAAAGAACAAAATTTCAAATATGGGTGTAATTTTTTTTTAAATTCTGCGATTAAATATATATATTTGCATTATTTCGATTACAGAATTTCATTTTATTATGTACCTGAAATTTTTTTAAGTTTGGGATATTTATTTATTTATATTTGTTTGTAATAAAAGGAAAAAAAAAAAAAAAAAATACCTGGAGCAAACTTTCATTAAAAAATATACTGAATTCTTCATTTAAAAAGAAATAAAATTATACAACGATTTTCATTTCTATAAGAAGGAAAAAAAATGTAAACAAGCAATTCTTATTTCAAAAAACTGCCATTCGAAATATGTATAAAACAGAACAGAAATAAGAACAAAATTGCAAAATACATTGAATAGTGAAACAAATTGTATTAAGTAGAAATTAATTTAAGATTAAATTAAGCTGAAAGATCTCAACAAGTATTCATTTTATTGTTTTTTTAATGAGGCGCATTCCATCGAGGCGTAAAACCAGCTTGTCAATCCAACCTTTACGAACTCTAGTCAAAAGGAAAAAAATAAATAAAATAAAACTATAATCTGAATGAAATTTTTACCAGCCGCGGCAAAAACGCAAAAAGCATTCTTGTTTAAATTCCTGTTTCAATCGCCGAATGTCAGGTCGTATTTCCGTACACTTCTGCGTCGTTCTCTTCAGTTCCTTCTTCACTGTGTTCTTTTTTTCTTCTTTTGTTGGTGGATGGAATGCAGTTGGTGAAGTTCTCTGTGTCCTCGGGGTCTTTCAGCAGCCAAGCGTCCTACTGCCAATAATTACTCGATATGCGCATGTCTTCGTTTTTACGATCATCTAAATATCGTCTGCCGCAAAACGATTTCTGGCCATGCGTGGAGAGAAATCCTTTTAACAAGATGCCAGCGATTCCCCAAACGTTCGCGCTTCCCGAAGGCAGTCACATTTCCATAAAACATTTCCTTGATATTTATAAACCGTTATGCAAGAATTATGAAAAAAATAAATTAGCTAAAAGATAATGGATACAGTTTTAAAATAGAGCAGAGTTAATCTGAAAAAAAATTCCATAACATATTTTTACAGAGTAAAAAAAAAAAAAAAAAAATAAATAAATAAATAAAAAAAAAAAAGACGGGGGAGGGGGGAAGAAACCTGAAATGCATTTGAAAGAAATTTAAAATGACAATAATCGTTACAAATTTTTTATAAATATCAATTTATAAACATATTTTATCATTTATTTCATTAATGGAATTTGAATATATATTCAAAATGAACGATTCAAATGAATAATGAACAATTCAAATGAACGATTCAATATGAAGTACACTTCAGGTGACTTGATATTCGCAAACGGTTAATATCAGCAATACATATTTCATGTAAATTTTACAACTCCCATAATTAAAATCAATTAGGATTTATTTTAATTTAAGGTTTTCGAAATGAAATTTTCTCTTTAATGTGTTGGAGACTAACCTATTTTAAATAACTTTTAATCACATTTTCTACCAACGCATTTTTTGTGGACATCATGGAGATTACACCACAACAAGATGTTCACACGAGATACTAAATTAATCAAGGAATTCAAGATAACTGAATTAATTAAAAGATTCAAAATAATTAAATAAATCAAGAGATTCAAAATAATTAAATCGATTAAGAGATGCAATTTACAATTAATCAGCTAATAAATAAAAAAAATTTGAAAGAAACAAGCTAAAAAAACCTTTATGGAATACAAAACATTTAATCTTCAAAAAAAAATAATAAATAAATAAATAATAATAATTTGAAGAAAACGTGTATCATTTTATCAATGTATCACGAAAACATTTTTCTCAAAATCAGCATCTTATATATATATGATTTTATTTCACTGAGAGTTAAATTATACAAAATATTATTATTTATAATTAATCAAATTTATTGAAATGTGACAATAATAAATCAAAAAAATATTTTGTTTGTTACTTCAAATACATTCAGACATTATAGCTTTATCACGAAAGGACATTTTTTTTTTTTTTTTTTTTTTTTTGATGCAACCAGTAATATAAAAATACAATAATTCCGATTTGTGATTTGAATTTTTATGGGTCCGATTTGTGATTTGAATTTTTATGGGTCCGATTTGTGAAAAAGTAATAAATTAAAAAAAAAGAATGTCTTCTTTTACACGTTGTTATGAAATGAAAAGATATTTTTATATTTTAAAATTAAATTGGGAATTTTTCACAAATAATTGATTATTTAAATTTTCAATTTGTGTTCATCAAAAAAAATTTTCATGTTAATTTTTCATTTATTTAAGGTGATTTGATTCTTAACTATAAAAAATAGGTTGCTGTCTTATTGGTAGGGGAAAGGTCGAACTCCAAAAATTGAGAACTGCTGCTATAACATTTTTTTAATTAGATTTAATATTATTAATACCATATTCTATATTTAATCTAATCTATAAAATAAAATCGCAATTTCATCCATCAATATTTTGTTTTGATAATTTAGTTGTATTTTTAATCACTAGATGGCATTGGTACTTTTTAAGAGAAAAAAATCACTCGGGCATACTTAACCTGCAAATAAAATATTTATTTCAAATTCCAATGTTATCAGGTTAGTAATAATTATCATTTCAAAATATCCCCTATTAATTATTCAATTTCAATTTTATAATTATTAATATGGAGGTTTCTTAAAAATACCTAAAAATACCTAACTAAAAAGTAAAATTTACTATATTTATTATTATGTTAAGCATAGTATTGTAACACTGAGTATCCGAGAAAATAAATATACAATTTGAGAAAAAAATATGTAAAAAAGTCAATTGTTTAGAACTTAACAAATTACAATTTAGTATATGAAGCCCGTAAAATATTGTTTTCGAATGCATAACATTTTGAACTGAAATTTTTTGTTATAGAATGGCAGATGTACATCATATTTAACATTACTTAGATTGTTGTACATATGGTCAGCTACACTCCACCCATAATTCACCATTACATTTTGGAACGAAAACACCTCTACAGGTTACATCTGTGGAGTTCGTTTCCAACTCCCCTCCGTTTTTAGCACAGCAGTAAGATTTTCTGACCTTCTGTTATATCGCTCCCATCCTTGATACATGCGAAAACTTTCGCTTCATCTTCGCTTTCTACTCAAGCTCCAACTCCGAGAAATGTATTAAAAAATATTTTATTATTTTATCTATTTTGGTGTAATATATAAAATTGGAAAATAAGAACGTTAAGAAATAAATAAATAATAAAATAATAAGGTAAAAAATAAAAGCTACAATGTTTGAATATAGATAGATACTAGATCCATTGGTAACGGGTACTATGGTTCAGTTTCAAATCCACTGTCTCTATTTGTTGCGAGTGGCTAGCGCTCTGGCTCTCGGTACCACAGGTATCGGGTTCGAATCCCGGCGGAGCCATGGATGTTTATAGTGGTTCGAAATCCACTTTAAGCCGTAGGTCCCTGTCTCATAAGACGTCGCCCTTGTCACAGAGCCCAATATGACTTCTTCTCTCACACACATCATTCCCAAACTATATAGGGGCAACGTAGTTCTAGGCACAGTGATGTGGTGTAGTAGAATGTACAGCTGAAGAAGATCTAGAGCTACATGTTCCGCGGTTGAACCCTGTTTGCATCCAACTGCAAGAAGGCACAACCGCTAAACAAACTCACCTCAGATGCTCTCTTTCAGCTTTTAGAAGGTTGGTATCCACGATTTAACGGTTAACGAAGGAGGGTTGATGCAAGATGTGCAGCATCGTTAATTAGACCCACGCACATGCAAATTAGAGTACAAGTCAATGGAGATCTGTATTCTTTACTAATGAGTCCAGATTTTGTTTACAAATTAATGATAAAACTGTTGATCTAATGGAAGCTGTTAACCCGATGCTATCCCAGTCATACCCATAAAAGATTTGGTGGGTTCAGTGTATGCGTGTGGGCAGTTATCTCTTTGGAATACCGCACTGACCTACATATCTTCGCAAGAGAAACCTTTACTGCTCTGTTATACGAAAACAACTTTCTTGATCCAGCTGTTTGCAGGTGTAGTTGGTGATTTCTTCATCCTATAAGATGGCAATGCCAGACCACTTACAGGTTTTCAGAGAATTACCTTTGCATGGTTATTACTTTGTGTACGAGTTACCCAGTATGTGTATTTCACCCTTTGTGTGTATGAGTTTTCCAGTCTTGAATCCAATTTAGTGTAATTGGAATGTTCCAAAGATATGTATTGCTGCACTTAACCCTTCCCATGCAATACTTTAATGTCTTCGAACTACCTTGACACAGTAATGAACCTTTCTATCAGTTCAGTTAGTAAATGCCATCGTTTTGAATTTGGTACATCTTCATCTACATATTGAAGGTCATTATAAGGTCAATAGCTGTTGAAAGTCATTATACTCCGTATTGAAGATGATTATTAAAAACAAATATAATTTTTTTATTGTATTCATTTTGTGTATTTTTAAGATAGGGAATACGCCCTTTGTTGTTGTACAATCATGAAATACTGTTTGATTACAGTTTTTGTCACATTAAATTAAATTCAAGCGAATTGACTGTTAATGATCACAACTTTTTCTTAATTTTTGGAAAATTCTGTATTGTATTCGTATAATATAGTATTAGTACTGTAATGTATTAAGATTATTATTATCCACGTTGTTCAATAAAAATACGGCGGGAAACCCTTTTACTGTACTTAAACTACTTTGAATTGAAATTTGGCGTTAAATACATTCGTTTGGCTTTTAATATAGTTTAAAAATATGCAAGACCCTTTGCTGATTTTTTTTGCAAAATCGTAGAATACGGGCCGTTGGGAATTGGCGTCAAAAATATCTTCTCCAAAGTGCGCCATTTAACGGGTTGCTACTGCAAGTGAAGTGAATTGCAAATAATACGAGAAACTATGGTAATCACATTTGGTGACTTATCACTCAGTTAGCGCCACAAAAAGTTGCCAAATCCCAATGTCCCCTATTTTGCGACTTGGTCGATTTTTTAATATATCCTTAATTCATAATTTTCTAAGTTGTATTTATATATAATTTTGTAATGTATCCAATAATTATAGTACAAAAAGTTTATAAGTCGATGTAATAAATATGAAAAATAGAAATTTTCCGCAACGGTTTAATAAGAAAAAACATTTATTTATACAAGAATATTTCGATCAAGAACATCGTTTGAGCTAGTAATAAAATATGCAGTAAGATCTCACACTTTTTACATGTTATTCTTTCAGCATTATCAAACAAGAATATATATCTTCTTTATGGTAAAATTGTTAAAATATATACACAGTCAAACCTCGATAAAAAGTCCTGCCGCTTTTTGTAAATAACCCTGATATAAAGTCTCTCTCTCTTTTTTTTTTTTTTTAACAAACCAGTGTAGGCATAGTATATAGTATATATATATATATATATATATATTTCTAATCAGTACAGTACAACTTTTCTTTTAGTCAGTCTTATTAGTACAACTTTTCCCCCATTTTATGTGTCTATTTAAATAAGATTTCCTGATTTAATATGATTATTGATTAATTTTAGAATTTTTTTAAATTTTATTTTGATTAATTTAATTTAAATTTAAGTAACTGAACCTCTTTGACACAATTTTATTTATTTTGTTGAAGTTCTCAAAAAAAAAAAATGCTATGTGTTTGATTTAATAGTATAACATGAAGAAGATTTTTTTTTTTTTTTTTGTATATACATTATGAGTATTTACGCAATGCTATTTTTAAATCTTTATTCGTTACCTATACTGTTATTGCAATAACCTGTATTATAAATGCATAAAGAAATACAATTTTAAATTTAATTATTTTCTTTTTCTTGAAGGACAGTATTAAATGTGCCTGATTGTAAAATATACATGAAAAATTATGAAAATATATAATGAATTCAAATTATTAATAACTACGTTAAAAGGTAAAATATACAAATTTTCCATACAAAAATAAAACTTCTCTAATTTCATTTGGCAAAGTATTATAATCTTATTTCTAAAAATGAAATCGTAATTTAAAGACACTAACAATAATTTAAAAAAAGTGACATTGAAATCTTATATTTTTCTACCCGATGTTCATGTTCTGCCCTATTATAATGAATAACATTGTGAAATAAAAAGAAATAATTTTCCTTGCATAATGAGACCTTTTCATACAAGATCATTTTAATCAGATCTTAAGAATGTTATAACAAGGTTTGACCGTGTTAGTTACTAGAAAAATAATATACATTTTAAAAGTTCTATACTGGGAGGCCATTTACTACAAACATTTAGCCAACTACTGAACTTTATCTCTTAATTACAAAAAAAAATATATTGCTGATATTCTATCAATGTGATGAATGTAAAAGAATCAAAAACACGATGTTTTCAGTTAAGTCAATAGCAAAGTGAAAACTTTTGGTGCCAAATGTCGCCAAATCACCCATGCGGCAACTACAACGTCTAGATTCTTCTAAAGAAGTCTTACTAGCTTTTGTTCAGACCAACAATCAAAATTTTCACACAGGATAGATTAATGAACCAGAAAACTATACAGAATGGTCAATGGGTACCCTAAAATATTCCATCCGGCTACTCTATTAATTTTTTTTTTCTACTTGTAAATTGGATAAATAATTATTTAAATCAACAGTAATCGACTAGTCATCTTCATAATTTTTTTTCCCTTTCTTCATTGGAACGCAGAAAGCTACGAAATTTACAGCGTATATTAATCCCTGAAAATATGTATAAAATATTTATTCACAACTGGACACGCCAAAGGCATTGGCTCATTCATTTTCAACTGGCTTTGGCGGTGGATCCAACTGAGGAGGTGAGGATATTGGCGGTGTATTGGGTTCCGTCGCTAAACTGAGTAGACTCTCCACCTCGTTGGGACCGGGCACGATGAGAGTTTTGGCGAAGCCTGCGGCACTGTTTGGCGTCTTCGCCGCCAAGTTGTTTGCGACTGTTGGCGATGTCACAGTCACGGACAGAGCCGAGGTATCTGCTGAAGAC
Source organism: Caerostris extrusa (assembly GCA_021605095.1). Lineage (NCBI taxonomy): Eukaryota > Metazoa > Arthropoda > Arachnida > Araneae > Araneidae > Caerostris > Caerostris extrusa. Next base: position 47,853 of record BPLR01020105.1, on the reverse strand, counting down.
TCTGCCTCATAGGCGGTGCTGTAGTGCTCAGACGAATCAGAATCGATGCCATTAACCATCTTCTCAGGAGCAGAATCTTCGGTATCCTTGTTGGTAAAGAGGGGTCTGTACAAGGACTGGACAGAAATTCTCTCCAATGGAGATTTACTTGTGTCATCAAAAGACGCCATCTTATTGGACACCTTTCCGAGGGCGGAGTTAGAGCTGGTGGTGGGTGGACTGGGCAGATTCTCGAAGTGCTTCAAGTCAGGCTTGATGATTGGAATGCTGATAGTGACAGGTGCAAAGAGGGGTGCACTGTTGGTTCTAATGGAATGCTTTGTGGTAGTAGTGGTGGTTGCAGTGACAGACTGCTGTTCTTCAACCTGCACCTTTTCTGCAGAATCTAAGAAAGGCACCTCGTCCAAAGAGATGTCGTCATCTTTGAGTATGTTCTCTACTTTGATTACTTTCTTGACAGGGGTGGAGGTGAGTTGTATTTCGGTTTCTTCGATGTCCAGTTGGGATGATTCACTGCTCGACAAATCCAGGTCGATTTCGATAGGCACGAGCTTCTTTTTGGGTGGTGGATTAGAAGTCGATTCATCTGGTAGATCAGCAGGATGGTCCTCCATTTTTGGCAAGATTCCTTCGTTCACGTGAGAGTCACTGACGTTTTCATCTCCATGGCCATTGGTCAAGCCTCCAAAGACTTTATCCAATCCATCCTTTTAAAAATTAATCAGAATAAGTTGATTCATATATGGTTGTTATTTTTTAAAAATGCTATGTTCATTACTTTTATTACCATGCTTATATATACTAATAAGTTTCCATTAAATTATGATGCGTAACAAATTTATAATTATAAAATATTAATTATATTTTGTGTATTTTTTACACAATAATTATCCAGGCTGATTCAATTTTAAAAATTACTAATATGGTTGGATCATTGACAACTATATGATACGAATTGTAATATATTCTCCAATAAATCGAAAACCCAATAACGGTAATGAGCCATTGATATATACAAGGTGATTACAATTAAAGACCCCTTTTCAAAATGCTGTAAAAAAAGAATCACTCATCACATTGAGTTCAAATTTGAACTGAAGATACATAAAGAATGAGGAAAAGGTACGGTATCAAAAAAAAAGTTCCAAAGTGTATTAATAGATGGCGCTGTAAGCGTCATAAAGAAGTGAATTCGGCTGCCAGTGATATTTTGAATCGAAATGACAACGTATTTGACATGAGTTGCACATTAAACCAACTGCAGTGTTCAATGTACTTGATTGTTTCAGTTTTTTGAGGGAAAAATGACTTCCAAGTCATTCAACAGTTGTGACACTGCTAGTGGAAAGCCCATCCACCACGGCAAGATCACACCAAATTGGATGGGAAAAATCAGTGGAACTTTTTTGATGCCATACCGTTTCCCCCTTCTTCAAGTGTCTTCAGTTAAAATTGAACGCATTGTAACGAGTGGTTCTTTTTTTCACAGCATTTTGAAAGTGGGACTTTAATTATAATCACCTTATATATGAATTTACATAAATAGTTTCAGTTTATTAATGTTCAACGTCATCTTATAAATGCTATTCATGTTAATTCAATGTAATTAATATTCAATGTGAACAATGTTTTGCTGGTAATAGATATAATGGTTTGTGAACAAAAAGTTTATAAAAGGATCACAATAAGATAAATCGTACTTACGTCCCATCTCTTGAGCCTTCCTACATCTGCATCGTTCATGTCTCCTTCCCCTTTTTCATCGTATTCGTCTTCGAAAGTGGGTGTGCGCAAGATTTTCTTCTGCTTGATCAGATTTTCACCTGGTATGCTCTGCTGCTGATAGAAAAACATATAATGTCTAAGAATCACTAATAATAGAAAAATACAAAATAAAACAAATGCATATGATGTAGCTGCAGTAATTTAAAAAATAATAATAATAACCATTTTGTAAGCTAAGATTATTAAAATGCATAAAAACACCTGAAATCTGCTCGGCAAATTTCAACTTATTATGTGTGAACATTCGAGAACGGAGGAATATACCAATGTTTAATAATGCAAGAGATATATGAAGCAATTGATTGGAATACTACAAGAATGGTCAAATTCAATAACCACATGAATGTATCAATGTTGAATAGATCAAGAACTTCATGAAGAATGAATTGTTCAAACAGATGTTATCACATTCAATAGCCAAAAGAATGTATCATGGTTTGAAAATTCTAGTCATAAATGAAGAGTGAAGTATTCCCAATTCTACAAGAAACATTGTCCCAATCAATAGCCAAAAGAATATATCAAAGTTTGAAAATTCTAGTTTTCATCCAGATTTCCAAAGTTTTAGTTTTCATCCAAAAATTTCATCCAGATTTGGTCCAGTCTTTTAGAAGAGTTCAGTGACAAACACACGTACAGAAGAACTCGATTGCAGTGACACCTACCGGGTTCAATTTGGAATCTAAATTTTCCATGAACCCACTCTAACACAAACAAAAATTTCTTCAAAATCGGTCAAGCCATTTAGAAGGAGTTCAGTGACAAACACACGTACATAATTATATCGATTGCAGCGCCACCTATCGGGTTCAATTGTGAATCTGAACCATCCAGGGACCCAGCCAAACACACACAAATAATTTCATCAAAATCGGTCAAGCCATTCAGGAAGAGTTCAGTGATATATGTAAAGACGAATTACTATATGTATATAAAAATAACAGCAAATTTATACTTGGATTGCTTTTAAACCTTACACTATACTATAAATTTATTTATGAATATTCCTGATCTGCTTATAACTCTATAGTAGAATTTCAGTTTGGGGAATTCGAACCATCAGAAGCTTTCTGGCGAATACAGACGTGATTTCTCACCTGCAGGTCCATGGAGACTGCTCTCTCCAGGACAACCGAAGAATCGGACGCCTTTCTGCTGGACCCTTGCTCCAGGTTGGTGAGGTCCCCTAGGGATGAGGCCTTCCTCCTGCCGGGGCTCGAGGGCTCCTGCTCCTCGTCGGGGCGGGAGGCGAGGGAAGAGGCGTCGGACGAAACCAAGTCTGGAGGCACCTGGCTGGTCGGTGGGGGAGGAGGATCGGACAACTCTGGTGGATCAGTCTGTGGAAATGCAATGTAAATCTATTAGAATCCATAATTAATAATTTGCTACTAGTTTGGCATAGACGCAATTTTTTATTTATTTATGTAGATACGTGCATTTTAGTAATTTTGTAAAGCAACCAAAGGTTTACAGTAAGCGAAGAATATTTTATGTCCTTTGCTTCTCAATTAGTACTCCCAGATTATTTTAACTAATTCTTTTTTTTTTACCATTATCATAAATCTATTGTACTGGATGGTAAATCGATGATACCTGAAGGTCATGTTTTGTGAAGAATCGATCTATTCAACTTGAGTAATGCAATTTTCATTCACCTCACCTGTTTGAAATGCTAAAACAATTTGGCGCAGCTTGGTCAACACTGGTCTTTATGGCATTAAACCTCGCCAACCAACCAATCTATCTCTCTTGAAAATAAACTAATAATATACATGTACTATATGAGTCCTATTATAAATCATGCTAATTCGGTTAGGGGTTCTGTTGTTTAATATATACATCACATTCAAAAGAATGTAAAAAGTAATAATAATGATAAATTCTCCACGAATATTCTTTAAAAATCCGTCATTCAATTGCTCTTTCTAGCATCAAAAACTGCATTCATAAAAAAAATTTTCTAACTTTTTTCTTTTATTATTCATGCTCACATTACAAATCCTGAAATTTAAAATCTTCCATAATACGATTTTTCTCATCGGCCCGTGCTTGTTTGGTAAAATATTTTTGTTCCTCCTCCAACTAATCATTTCCCTCTTCAGTCAGTCCGCTTTATTTTAATTATTTTGTTTACTTAGCTGCCTTTTCCTGCCTAGCTTTTCATTTTGCCCTTGTCATTTAAAAATTTTATTTTAGGCTAATTCTTACTGTACTTGCTGTATTCTTTTGCTTTTCATCAATACCCTGTCACGTATGGACTTTATATATACGCTTACTGTATATATACTGACTATAGATATTTACTATACTTTTTTAAGAAAAGCGTCTAAGGACCGTCGGGACCAGCATGCTCTGTAAATCATAAAAGCTTTGGACGAAATGAAATTTTTTGTGATGCAATTAATATAAATTATTGTTAATCTAAATTAATGTTATGTGATGCAATTAATTGAAATAATAACTTGTATCATCATCATTATTGGCACAACAGGCCGGTGAGCCAAGGCCGTCTGTCAATTCACTGCGTAGGTCATACCAATCATGTTTGCATATGTATCATGTACATGTATCAGGTTTACATATCATAAATACGAAGTTATACAAAATATCTACATCGTTTAGAAAGAACTCTCTGTTTTTTTTTTTTTTTTTTTTTTATTATTATTATTATTAGTTGTAGTAGTAGTAGTAGTATTCGTGTTCAGTACCACTAGATACACATAATATATTAAACATATTGATTCATTTTAAGTAGGCGGTAAAGAAAGGGATTCGTCTAAATCAGAGCAAATACAAACACCACTCACGACGGGGTGTCCTGTGGCTGTTCGTCAGTCCTGTGCACCACGACGGAAGTCTCCGTTTTGGTGGCAGGAAGGCCCGGTGGGGGTGCAGGGGCCTTCCTCTTGGCTGGGGTGCCCGACTTCCTGGGTGGAGCCATTGGTTTCTCCGACCCCTGGGGTTCTTCCTCTACCGAAATCATGTGTTCTTGTGGTTCATCTTTCGATGATTTGATTTCCACATTTTCTGTGCGTATCTCTGTTATTAAAAGAAAAAAAGTATATTGAAATATGAAAAATATAAAGGAAATCTATACAAAACAATATTTAAATTTAATTCAATTGGATCTATTAACAGAACAAATAATGGAGTTGTTTTTATTATTATGAAACATAATACGTATGCCCAAAATTTTAAAGTGGATAATCAAAGTAATTTTCCAAAATAAAGCGGAAAAAGAGTTATGAAAATAAATATAGAGAATTAATCTATGACTATACTTTATTTTTTATATCTATGAATATATTTAAAAAATTAAACACAAATAAAAAAAAAAAAAAAACTTATCTCTGACACAAGAACATAACAATTAAAGTTACTTATGTCTTTCTTATTTCACTTGGTCGACAGCAACACCTAGACCAAGTCCATAAATTTATGTGTTCTTATGAAAGGATGAGGGGAAACTTCTTTTGCGATGGAACACCCATAGGTAGAAGTCTGACTTGGCTCCGTGCCGCTGAAGAAGGAAAACAGTGTCTTCCGGAAGATCTTTTTTTTTTGGGGGGGCTACCCCGCATTTGCGCACCATATGAGAGCAACTTAGAAAATTCCAAGCAGTCCGACTCACGAGGCAAGATGCTGAACATCCCAAACGACATCGAGACTCCTCGTTTTATGAAAAAGTGTCTACAACAATGCCGCCAGTGGACTGAACCTCCGTCCTAATTTTACCAGCAGCACGCGTTGCCCCTGAGCCACGAGTCAGGTAGGTACGAATGTAATATTTCTAATTATATTAAATATTTAATTTTCTTGGGAAATTTCTCCTTTAGTTTTGTTGGTTTTCTATATTATGGTCTATAGAAGATTCTTCAGTAATATCACATTTGTAGGATTGTGTGCATCGCGGAAGAACCCACAAAATTCTTATTATGTATCTTGTAGATTTACACCGATTCCAATACATTCATCCCGGCCTTTTTTGTTAGACTTCTCTACCAGTCTAGCCAAAAGCTGAACTTTTGAAGTGGGTGTCTAAGGGTGTATTTCAAACACATTAACAAGACATTGTTTTCTCTCAACAACAACATTTAATTAAGCACGGTTATATATACAGTGATAAATTAACAATTAATTAAAGGACAGCACCGTCCATTCTCTCGCTGCTTGACGCAGCTTCCCATCCGTTCTCTTTCAGCTTACGTTCTCTTCTTCTTCTTTCTTCATATACGGGGCCCTTTGCCCTTCTCGAGAGTTCAAAGTTCAATCACCCCCGTTGTAAATAGGCTCTGTCAAAGACAAGCAAGTGTCGCTATCTGGTGATTACGACACAAACAAATCACATCTATATCAGAGGTTCTGTAATAATCACCACCGATGCGATTCGTTCGATAGAACATGGCTCCAGTGGAATCGAATCATGACTCTTTGCATTCTAGCTAATGTAGACTACCATTGAGTTTGGTAGCAATGGTTTAAATAGCTCAACTTTAATGCAGTCCCTTACTCGTGGCTGAGTGGAGACGTGGGCTGCGGTGAGCATTATGGTGGTGGTTCAATACGCTGGAGTCTTTGTTGTAGACACTGTTTTAAAGAACAAGGAGACTTGATGGCGTTTGGGATGTTCAGCATCTTGCCTCGCTAGCTTGGATTACCTGGTGGGAGTTTTCCGGGTTTTCTCTCATATGATACCCAAATGCGGGGTAGTTCCCCTAAAAAAGTCCTCCCGGAAGGCACTTCCCTCCTACCCTACGAAGCCCAGTCAGAGTTCTAACTTCGGTTGCTCCATACCAACAGAAGATCCCCCCCCTCCTCCCTCCCGTGTGACCACACGGGTTCTTGGATTTGGTCTAGATACCGCTGTCTACCAAGTGAGAACAAAAATTAATAAATAAATAAAAATAAACAACATGCTGTGATTTTTGGAAAGTCACGATGAAAGGAATGTCATCATGACTTTAGTGCTTTTAATTTTATGTCTCTCATCATGACTTGTTCCCATTGTGAAATCAAGATGATGCTACTTATTTGAAAATTATTTAATCAACAAGCGAATCTTATTTTGTAGTTAAGCGTAAGTTTCACATAAAAAATCGTAAATCACAAAAATTCATTAGAGAAAATGAATTGCTAATTGAAACGAAAATCATAACAAAGAAACTTGCTTGTAATGAAGTAAATGATGAATGCAAAATAATAATGAGTTCATATTCTGTTTACATTAGACGATGAAAGATTTTTAAATTACAGTTGGTATTCCTTTCAAAATATATTCAACTCAAGGTTATTTAGCAATATAACTTATGGTTAAATGCATTATAATTCGGTTATCTTACTCGACGGTTAGTTAATAAATTGCGTTCTGTGGATTTTTTTTTTTTTTTTTTTGAGAATGTTTATTTTTAAATAAGGATCAGCTGCCATCCATGTTTGATACTATGCAGATCACATCGAATTAATTTTGATTTATATTCCCAGTGAAAATTAGACATTCATTTTCGCAATAGAAAGTAATACTAAATCACCAGTTGGTACAAGGAACAGTTTTGATTTAAATATTCTTCTTCATAATGATGAATGACCTTGAAAAAAAATCTGTATATCTTATTATCCTCTGTATATATTATTATTCATGCTTTTGAAGTAAGCGACATACATCATCGCAGAGGTTTTCCCAAATGCAATACCTTCTTTCTCAATTATTTTTTATTCGATGGAAAAATAAATTATTTTTGTTATTTTTTTTTTTATTGATTGATTTATAGTTTGAAATATATGAGGCGGTGCTTATACAGCCGCTTTTTTATAATCAGTAATTTGATTTTTATCTTTTTTTTTTTTTTTTTTTTTTCATATATAAGGCACATTTTGGGTTTGGGATTTGGTTTGATTTGTCGTTCTACGGTTATATTTTGCACACTATGGGGTAATGAGACCGGGATCTACAGTGTAACGTGGATTCCGAACCACTCACAAATATCCATGTCACCTCCAGGATACGAACCTGAAGCCTGTGGTACCAAAGGCCAGAGTGTTAGTAAATTGGTCCTCAGGCCGCCTGTGGGTATAGGGGAGAGGGATAATAAAGTAGTTAAGTAGTGCGTAAAGTGGTAATAGAGTGATGCTAAAGTAGTACATATAGTGAATATTAAGATAGTATGAAGGCATTCGTTAGGCAATAGAGTAGTTAATGTAATAATTAGTGTTACTATCGTAGTTGTGAGAGTGTTGCTAAATTAATAAGAAGAGTATGCTATTAAAAAGTAATAGTAAAAGAGTGATACTAAATTAGTAGAGAAATTAATGACTAAGTAGTGGTACTAAAATAGTAATAAGTTTGGTTTGTCGCTCTATGGTAATTTTGTGCACACTTTAATGGAATTAGACCAAGATCTACAGTTTAACGTGGATTCCGAACTACCCACAAACATCCATGCCACCGTCAGGATGCGAACCTGAAGTCTGTGGTACCAATGATCAGAGAGCTAGCTAATTGGCCAAACACAGTGTTAAAACCGACATAGAAATGATGCCGTTAGTCTACGTATACTCGTAGGACGGCCAAATAATTTAACATTAATATAAAAACAATTAATAAAAATACGAAAATGAATACTGAAACAAACAACTATTTACCCTTACTTTTAATGAATGCTAATATATACAATTACAATCAAATTTAGAATCTTTACATTGGCACTTAAAACAGAATAAATAAAAAATGTTTATAGAGAAGCAATCATAATATTACGCATACCTCAAATGAAATATTCCCATGAGTGGGTAGGCAGTGATTTACTAGTAGCCTCAAAACCTTTTAACAAAAAGAGAATGCCCCTCGCAAATTCAAAGATGGACATAGATCTATGTTATAAATTATCCAAGTAGCCATTCTCGCAGCAAAAAATTGTGTACCAGGCTCACGCACTGTCGCAGATCGTTCGCTCTGCTTTCAACGGGTCTTCCTTTTTGCACGCAAAAACTCCAAAAAAGGGTCCCACCAAAACCGACCGGTTCTTTTGGACCTGACCGTGTGACCGGGAGGGGTTATCTACCATTCCTGAATTCATACAAAAATAAAGGAAATACCCCTTACCCACACACAACAGGATAATTACCAGTCACAACACACAGTAAGAACAGTGTTACAAAATTAATGGGAAGAGTATGCTATTAAAGTAATAATAAAAGAGTGATACTAAATTGGTAGAGAAAGTAATGACTAAAATAGTAGCTAGAGTAGTGGTACTAAAATAGTAAGGAGAGTAGTAATTAGAGTGATGGCCGAATGTCTGGTGCTCAGTGCCACTGGTTTCAGGTTCGAGTCCAGGCGGTGCCATGGATGTTTGCAGTGGTTCGTTATCTAATTTAAACCGTAGGTCTTGATCTAATAGACTGTTGGAAGAAGGGCTGACAACTAGAAAAGTTTATTTTTTCTACATTAATTTCTAAATAACAACTTCTGAAAAAGACACTAGTAGAATGGAATGCCTCGTATAAATATTGGATGGCATGGTTGAAATTTTCCGGATTTTCTCCCATACATCAAGAAAATACAAAACGGTCATCCCTATGAATCTTCCGAGGAAACATTACTGTCCCCAACATCCAACAAAACAATGTAGATCTATCGAAACAATGTTACTTATAAAATTCCATTTTTTTTTTTTTTTGTTTCTCTTGTGTTAACGTGAAGTATATAAATATTATTTCAACAGATAATACATTTCTTAGACTAAATTCTACTAAAATTAGAAGAATTATTTCTCTTCTTCTAAATTAATTTCTAACTTGAAAGGGCTTTTTGGGGCCTAATCTTGAAGGTGTCCTTTTTTTTTTTTTTTTTTTTGTTCTGTGAAGAATGGATTTTATAAATAGGTTGTGTCTGAACTTTGTTACTTTATAATTAATAATTTTTTACAGGTCAATATTAGAGCATTGTGATTATTTTATAAAAACAATTTTGTTAAAAACATGATGTAATCACGAAAACATATTTATGAGCAATTAACACTTGTTTCATACCTATGTCTTGAGGCTTGACGTCTGCGGCAGCGGTTTCTCTGGCGGGTTTCACGGGGGGCCCTTGCTTTGGCGCTTCTGCCTTCACGCTGATCTGCTCCACGCGAAATCGTGAACTTTTCACTTCCTTCTTGACGCAGAGCGGCTCCTCCTTCGGCGATGCTACTGCTGAAAAGTAAAAAATTGATATTCAGGGAGTTATTTACCCCAAATTATTCGCACAGATTTCTTTCACTTCTGAGACTGAATTTTAAATCTCCATTATTTCATGCTATAATGGAATCACTGCTTAAATCAATGCTGTCCTTGTTGGTGCCACGAAGCTGTCCATTGTCCAATGTTGGCCATTGGTGCCACGAAGTTGTGCATTATCCAATGACCATTGGTGCCCAATAATGAAAGCACTACCATTGAGCTATGGATTCCATTAGCACAATGGATTCCATCCGCACTGTGCTAATGAATTCCATAGGTGCATGAAATACGTTTATACTATATATGGTTCACTTCGTCTAAGGTAGAAAGTCCAAAGGGCTTAATATTAGTATAGCGAAATAAAAAAAATGGTTTATTTTTTTTTTTACAGAGAGACTACATGTTTTTAAATTTATTAATAACAAAGGATCTTGGAATTCTAATATACAACAACTACTATTTTAGTTCGATTGCGATAAAAATGCATATTATTTAAGCAATACTGGCTGCTTCAGGATTTTTTTACTAGTGCTATTTATGTTGTTTTTATCCCACTTTTTAGGGCACAGCAATATCTAGACCAAGTCCAAGAGCCCGTGTGCCCTCATGAAAGAAAAGGGCTTGTGTTGTGATGGAGCACCGGTAGTAGAAGTCTGACTTGGCTCCATAACTCTGACTTTTTACGAGTTAGGGTCGTCAGCTCTACTCCCAACAATCATATTACACCGGGACCTACGGTTTATAGTGGATTCCGAACAACTACAAACATCCATCACACTGTCGGGACTAGAACCCGAAACCGGTGGCACCGAGCGATAGAAGGCTAGTCACTCGGCCATCAGGTCCTGACTGCTATTTATCAACATATTGAGTGACACAATCTTCGATGTCACTTGATAATCTCAAGCTTAAATTTTTCGTAATTAGTACTTTAGGCACATAGTGGTTGGTAGATAGTGCATTGCATTTCTGAGTTCGAACTTTGACATGTACCATTTCAAGTTTCAGTGTCTACGCCAAAAATAGTCATTTTCAGTATGTAGACCAGAAATTTCCTTCCATGGGTTTGAAAACGAAGGTCGATGATACAAATCTATCATATATAAACCATGGCAATATATTAATTGGGGCTTGGTAGCCAAGTGATTTGCGCTCCGGTGTTCTGTAGCATGGATGTTTGTAGTAGTTTGGAATCCACTTTAAACCTTAGGTTCCGGTCTAATATGACTGTAGAGCGTTGAGGGACCGCTGACAACCCTATCCCGTAAAAAGATAACATTTCCTGTCACGAAATCTGCCAGTAGGCAGGCTGCCTTGTTCCACCATGGGGCTGTTGCTCCAATGAAGAAGAAGAAGGTGTTAATTATTGGAGGTGGCCCCAATGGCCAACATTGATTTAAGAAGTGATTCCATTATAGAGTTCATCAAATAATATATATGTATCCATAAAGTTTTATCAATACATAAAAAGAAATTACTTTCCAATATGACAGACGACATATAAAGGTTTCGTATGTTATATTTTAGTGCCATTAATGGCGATTTCAAGCTTAATATCCATAATTAATATTTTGCAATAAGAAGACTTTCCAAATGTTAATAATGAGCTCACCTTGTTGTTGTGTCTTCTCGGGCAGAGGCACGGTGGTGGTAGTCGTAGTTTTCCCGTTGGAGTCGCAGCTGGATGTGGAGGACTTGCGGCTTCCTTTGTTGCTGTTGCTGCTCTGGGACTTGGACTCGTCGCTGGTTTTGAGGGTGTACAGGGGGACTCGTGTCTTGGGGACCCCGTTGCTCGCCTCCACGCTCTGGGACCTTTTAGGGGTGGCCTCCTTCTGCTGCTTCGTGTTCACTGCTGAAGAAGGAGTATATAAAATATATTAAACTATGTAAGCAATGCTGATTTTTGGTAAATATTAGGTTAGAACGAAACTTATATCTGTTTTTCTGATTGAAATGAATCTGAAAACTTAGACAAAAAATATAGTTATTTAATCATCAGCACAGTTAACGTCCTTTTCAAAGACGTCGAATCACCTCTCTGATACCATTTATTTATAAGAATTATTTGTGTTTTGTCTTGGAAAAATATGTAGTTAGTTTTCTTCATGTCAGCGTGAAAATTATTTTGTAAGTTTTTAAAATGATGACAATGTGTTGGAGCAAGATCGGGGAAAATAGGGGTGAATGAAGAAAATTATTTATTAGATTTTATTGCTGCCTGGGTTTGGCATTATTAAGCTGTAACATCACCATCAGTTTGCCATTATTAAGCTATATCATTAACATCAGTTTGGCGTTATTACGCTATAGCATCACCGTTTGGCATTGTTAGACTGTAACATCATCATTTTGACATTATTACGCTGTTGCATCACCATCAGTTCGGCATTATTACTCTGTAGCGTCATCAGTTTGTCATTATTACGCAGAATGCAGATTCTCATAACATTATATTGTAGCTATTTCTGTTTATCAACGAAGGCGAGATTTCGTAAAAAAAAAAAAAAAAAAATGCTTTTAAGTGTCTTAACAGGATCTATATTTTTTCATATTCTATTAATAAAAATATTTAATAATGCAGGGTATAAAAGAGTTATATACAATGTTAAATATTTTTCTACCTGGAGAATGTTCGCTGAGGGTTCCATCTTTCCCAATCTGCGAAAGGTCCATGATAGACTGACTCCTATACAGAGGATGGAAGAGCCTTCCCTGGCTGCTGTTCCTGAAGCTGGTGGAAGTGCCCATTCTTTTGGGAGAGGGAGGCAGGGGTGGTTGGGAGGGGCTCTTCTCGATCTCCAGCCGCACATCATATGGAGAAGCATAGGACAATATGGTCAGGGCATCTTCGTACACCATGGCTCCAAAAGATACAGTCACACTTACGATACGGTCACCTGGAGAAAAGTAGAATGCATTAGTTTATATACAGTGCCAAATTATGTGTTGTTTATATACAGTATTATATTATATGTTATTTGTTATATAGAGTGTCAATTATATGTTTTTATCATTCTTTACATACAGTATCATTATATATTAGGCTTTCAATACAATGTTTATTTATATATTTAATTCGAATGTCTGAATTTTCTATTTGTAAATGAAATAATTTTATTTACATTAAAATATCTTTATATTGATAAAATTAAATAAATATTACACTGGAAATAAATTCATTGCATATAAGAATTTACCTTCAGATTAAATAAAATTTTATTGTATTTAATTAATACTCTTTATTAATCATATAAACTAATATTTTCAATTCTCTCCATAGCTCTCCATCATATATGATAAAATATTGCCGAAATTCACATAAGCAGTGGTAACAATGACATAATACCGAATAACTTAAATTAAACATAAAATGTAACTTTTCTTTTCTTCTTAAAAGAATATAAATGCCTATGTTGATTTCCACTTGTGCATCGATGTTAGTCGCAGCTAAATTATGAGGATTCAACTCCAGAACTGGTTCATCATTACTTTAAACACATAAAGTTTGGTAGATCGTGCGTTGGACTTCTGAGTTCAGCCAGATGAGTTTGAAATCAGATACACACCATTTCAAGTTTCGGTGTCTAAGCTATATATAACCATTTTCAGTATGTAGAGCAGAAATTTTCTTCCATGGGTTTGAAAATGAAGGTGAATGATACAAATCTATTAGATATAAACTATGGTAGTGTATTCATTGGGGCCTGATGGCCGAATGATCGGTGCCATGGATGTTTGTAATGGTTCGGAATCCACTTTACGCCGTAGGTCTCGGTCCAATATGACTGTAGAACGTTGGGTGTAGGCTGAAAGACCTACCCCGTAAAAAGTCAGCGTCAAGACAGCCAAGTCAGATTTATATGTACCCCTGCTCCATCACAACAGAAACTGCCCTCCGCTTTCCCCCTTTCCATGAGACCACACGGATTGTTGGACTCGGTCTAGATGTTGCTATGCACCATGTGGGATAAGAAACAAACGACATAGCTATGCATGAAACTTCTCCAAGCAAAAAGCTTCTCTCGATGTGATGACACCCACCTGCTTTGATCTTGCCCGATTCGGAGGCCGGTCCCCTGTGCAGGACGTCCTTGACGAAGATGCCGTCTCGCATGTTTCCGCAAATGTTGAAGCCCAGCCCCGTGAAGTCGTGGCCTTTCAGGGGCACGGTGACGCGCTCCATGTGCTGCAAGAAAAAAGTAAGACTCGTCAGAGGTTGCCAGAAAACGTAAACAATCAACAAAAATTAAAACTAATGTTATTTATGCATTTACTATTGCATTTTTAATAAGCCAGAATGGAATATTTAACGTTTACTTCAATTATATCTTAGAGTATTATTAAAACAAATCCATAATGTGATTTTCTCTATTGTCATAAACTTAATAACACAAACATCAATAACATATTAAAATGTTATTTTATGCAAAAATAAAAGCAAACTGTAACTGTGACTTCCTACGCACTGCAAGAGAGCTTCATGTGGTGTTCACGAGAAATGGTCAGTAGGCCTCCAAACTCTCACCCGAGAGGAAGTACAGCGCAACAAGCGCTGACGCTGAGAAACGTTTAGTTTACAATCTCTCATCACGAGAGGAAATATTTTTATTTTTGGCTTAGATGTGGAATCCTTCCATGAATCTTTAATTAGATGTCTTTAAATGTGTTGCATGTTGTTTTTAATTGTGTGTATGTGGTGTTTGTGCGCGTGTGAATCAAGCTATGAGTTCTCAAACCTGTGTCTCAAATGTCAACCCAACCACACCCAATTACAATCCAGCTGCACAAACCGATAACTCTACAAAACCAATTTTTTTCACTGTCTTTTAGACAGTTCTTGAGAGCTACATTATTCCTCAACTAAAATATTTACAACAAACTGTTTTATTTTTAGCAGAATATTGCTCTACCTCACTGAGTACGTTCTGTTGGTGTAGCAGTTGATTAAGTGTTTCTCGAGCAATGAATTAGTCATGGAGGACCAATATAATGGTCCCCTAGGTCTGGGTATAACTCCCCTATATTTATTTTAGTCGGATTAGATAAAATACTTTTAAATTCTAGATTTACAATAACTTATAAGAAAATTGTTTATCACCCTCTATTTCTCAAAATTTTCATTTTCTTTTCTTTTTATTGAATTGTTAAGTATGAGTTTGAAGTTAAAATCTGGCAGGAGTATTGGTAAATCTTGTGTATCGTGGTAAATCTTTTACATATTCTGCTTAATCGAAGTTAATTTTTATGTTATTGAAGTGGAAAACGTAGCATTATTGATTTCTTATAAATATTTTCTTTTAATAATTGTTTAATTACAAGTGATCTGTAATGCAACATAAAAATAAAAACAATACAATACAAATAATAAAATAATAATAAAAAAGAACATGTCACCATTGATAATCGCATGCATCATTGATGATATGCATGCCCCATCAATAATATGCATGCTACCATTGATAATATTTTACTACACATCGTAAATTTTTTTTTTTTTTTCAAAATTATATAACATTTTATACATAAATGGTTAACCATCTTTTAAAAAATTTTAAAATCCTCTAAAACATTCTAACATCAATAATGACGACAAAAAAACTCTAGATTTGTAAAAAATGCAAATAACAGGTACGCGTTGAACACATTAAATCTTCCCATTACTTCATTGGGCCACACACAATTTAGAGCTCTATTATTATTTTTATTATTCTCTGAATAATTTCTGATAAAAATGAATTAAATCTTAAACAAATACGAAATTAAGTAATTTTTTTCTTCATCTTAAAAAAAAGTAGTCCCTGAAAAATGAAGGAAAAAAGTTGATTTTTTAGGGGAGATAAAAAAAAAAGAAATTTTTATTATTATTAAGAAGGAAAAAACGCTTTAAAAATTGTTGACAATGATAAGAATTATTTTTTATGAATACCTATTCCATTCTTAAGAGCTGACATCAACTGTTTTCTGTTGGCTCTCCTCTAAAAGTCAACCGATAAGAGGAAACATGCCACATTCCTTACCTCTTATCTTTTTGCGCATTGTTTTGGTATCTTCTTAGTTTCTTGCACCTTTTGCCTTTATTTACGCGTATTTTTAGCAGAGTTAAAAAAAAATAATAATTTAAGATATCTGTAACAATGAAAGACATTCCATTCCTTTGCACAATCTAATGTTATTGATGTGTGTGCTAAAAAAATTTTTAATTTTTTTTTTTATGATCCTATTTAGAAATATAGTGTTAAAAGTTTTTAGAAAATTAAAAAAAATTCCCGACTTTATCAGAATTTTTTTTTTTTATATTGAAGTGCTCTGCGCCAATATATATTTTTTTTCTTCTTTGCATAAGTTTTATGTTTACAGAACTATACCGCAAAACCGTTTATGGAAGAATAATGATTCTATGTGTGGCTTTCTGACGTAATGATTTACATATATTACAGAAATTACTCAATAAAAGAATCTTACAGAAATAAAAAGAAGGACCTAGAAAGGATGTTAAGCCCGTGGATCCCAAAATGGTAACAAAAATATAGAAAAACATAAGAGCCTTGGCATTATATAGGGCCTGATGGCCGAGTGACTGGCGCTCGGTACCACAGGTTTCGATTCGAGTCCCGACGGTGCCATGGGTGTTTGTAGTGGGTCGGAATCCACTAATCCAAAATTAGGTCTAATATGATTGTTTGGCGTAGGGCTGACAGCCCTCCCCCTTAAAAATAAAATATATTTCTTATTTCTTCTATTTTTTTAAAAATAATTCTTATATATTTCTTTTAAAAATATCTAATAATTTTTTTTTTTTTTTTTTTTAATTATCTTTCATGTTAAAGATATATTTAAATTCATTTAACTTGTAACTTTGGTTTGGTGATTTTCAATTCGCATTCGTTTTCACGGTTAAAGAGAGTGCTGCTTTCAGCGAGCCTTGCCATATCTATATCCTGTCTATATATATATATATTGCATCTCGTAACTTTTCTGTAGTGTAGGTCAACACTTAGGTTTGTACACGGGCAAATGTGCAGTATAAGATTCTTCAAATACTTTACTAGTGTACATTAGTATTTATTTGTCAACTCAGAAGAAGAAAAAAAAGGAAAAAAGGTACTAACCTTTGAGATGTAGGTGTCGTCTATCGCCCTCTGCTTCTTTCCAGAGGGGTGGAAGACAGCATGGAATGGGAGGCTGGAGAAGGGGCGATTTTTCTTGGGTGGTTGTCCATTGGTGCCGTTTGACGATACCTGAGAATGAAAAAAAAAAAAAAAAAGATTCGTTCAACACGTACCATTTATGATTTACTATTCATTGCATACTATACCATTCATATCACATGATATTGTCCTGGAATAACCCGGCAGACAGCAAGTTTGACAACAGACAAGCGTTGCTGAACTGAAAGTATTTACGTCATTGTATGGGAAGGACAAGGTTAAACCAGAATGTAAACCTGAGATTTCAAGTTGAGGAAATGATAGGATGGTTTAGTATTCCTCAGATGCTACACTAGGAAAAGTTACTTTCAAATTATTGTGCCAAAAGTCCTTGAGTTAATACTATCTATATACTTATATACACTCATGTCCATAAATTAAGGATAATTCAGAATCACCCAGAAATTGAACTCTAAAATAAAAATTTCACCTGTAGAATTATCACACACATCTTGAAGAAGAATATGCAAATTACAGGAAACCACCAGATGGAGCGGATAGTACGTCACAATGACGAGTGTAAGAGAGGGGTATATAAGACATGGTGGCAAAGAAGTAAAATTGTTCACAAGCGCTTTAAAAGCCTTTCAGTGCAATAACCGCATAGTTACGGCACAAAGGAAGCATTTGGATGATTTTTTACGTGGTAGAATTATCGGACGACTGGAATGTGGACGTACCCAGCTGGAAGTATCCGAGGAACTTGGAATCGCCCAGAGTGTCATCTCCAGGCTTTGGCAATGATTCCAAGATGATGGTAATGTGAGTAGATGTTACAGCACAGGTCGCCCCCGAGTTACAACGCCGAATGAGGACCGGTATTTAGCAGTTACTGCCAAAAGAAACAGACGGAGCACAGCATCAGACCTGTCTCGTCAGCTTTCTTCAGCTACCGGTACGACAGTTTCAAGGCAGACCGTGCACAGACGCTTAGAGCACATTGGTCTATATGCTTGTAGGCCTGCCAGATGTGTTCCACTTACCGCAACTCACTGTCGCCTGCGATTAACCTGGAGTAGAGAGCATGCCTTGTGGACACCGCAACAGTGGTCTTGTGTGATGTTTTCCGACGAGTCCAGGTTTAGTTTGCAGTCTGATTCTCGCCGAACTTTCCTATGGAGAGCGCTAGGTACCCGTTACCACCAAGAGAACACCATTGAACGACACCGTTACGGTGGTGCAGGATGGTTCGTTTGGGGAGGAATTATTCTTGGTTCCAGAACTCACCTGCATGTTCAGAGTGTAACGATGACAGGCCACATCCAGAATGACATCGGGATGTCATTCTGGAACAACATGCATACGTTTGTTTCGGGGCGCCATGGGTGCTGAATTTCTGTTTATGAATGACAACGCCCGTTCTCACCGTGCAAACATTGTAGACGAATGCCTTCAATTGGAGGATATCACCCGCATGGAATGGCCAGCATACTCGCCGGACTTGAATCAATAGAGCATGTGTGGGATATGCTTGGCCGATGAATTGCAGCCCGTCAACCCCCTCCCACCTGTCAACCGGAACATCGGAGGGCATTGCTTGATGAGTGGTGTAATATTCCCCAAGATCAGATTGATAATTTGATACTCAGCATGCCTAGGCGTTGTAAGGCCTGTATTGCATCGTCCGGGTGACATACTCCATATTAACCATCATACTAACCATGTTATACTGTTTTTTGTAAATAGGTTCTTTTTTGAAATTTGCTCCAGGAGTAAAAATCGTAATTTTATTAATTATGTCAAACACATAGCATCTTTTTGCTCTTTACCTTTTGTTTAATAAATAGACTTTACAAATAAGTCAAATTTGTTTTTGCTTCTGTCTCTTTCTTTGCCTGAACTTCATTATCCTTAATTTATGGACATGAGTGTATATTAGTCAATTCACATTTTATTCCAAGAACTGTATCGAAGCTAATTTTAACAACCAAAAGTTACATACAAGAAGATCCTGAAACCTAATGATAATATGCAAGAAATATAACGATTGGTGTATATCAAGGTATTTAATATGGGAATAACTGTTTTTGAACTGAGTTCTTTGTGGAATTAAGTTAAATTGAATTTTTAGAAATGGTTAAGACTTTATGATATAATTCCACTTCAAAATATCAGTATTATCTATTCAAAGGAGATATATAAAGAACATTTTTGGATGACTTCTTAAATAAGATTAGTTTATATTTGGCAAAAAATAAATAAATAAAATAAAAATTTCCGTGCACCTTGGCAAGTAAAAAATTTCCCATGTATCTCTTGTATAACGTATACATTTATGACATTTTAAAGTATGTATTAAAAGACCTTAAATCTGGATTTCTTTGCATAAAATCATAATTACATTCTAATAAAATAAAAAAATGGCAAAATAACCCAAAAGCTTTATAAAATGTATGCCATCGATCTTCGTACTAATATATATATAATGTATTGCTGATAATAACTGCAATGGATATAACACAGAATTAAATGAACACCAAATTCACTTGCAAAATTTCAAACCAAATTTGCTAGGTGCAAGACCAACTGTACGGAATAGCCATTTGTAATGGTATAGCCATAGGCATTTGTAATGGTACGGAATCCACTTTAAATTGTAAGTCCCGGTCTAATATGACTATAGAAATTAGGGTTGACAACCCTTCCCCATAAAAAAATTCATCTTCTGTCTCAAAATCTGCCAGTGGGCAGTTGGCCTTGGCCCACCAATGGACTGTTGCGCCAATGAAGAAGAAGAATTAACAAATGAATAAATTTGCTAAAAGTATCTACAGACAACTATATACAAATTTTACACAATAATTTCGAATCCACTGTAATAAAAAGTATGTTTTTTTCTATCGTAAATGTTTTTTATTTTAAACTTGAAAAATAAATTTGAGACAGTCTTAAAGAAATCTCAAAATGAACTTCCCTTGATTTCCATATTATAGAATTTTATAACGAAAACAATTTTGCCCAGTTATTGTGATGAACTAAAATAAAATTGATTTTTTGGAAAATATAATTTAATACTTAATTCATTTATTTTAAAAATATTTCATATGAATTTGCAATTTCCTTTATTGACCTTCAATTTCGTCGACGAAATCCCATTTTATTATGAAAACAAGACGTGGAAGTTCCAGTTACTTAAATTTCCCAAGAGCTATCATCACAAAGTTAAAAAAAAGAGGGGAAAAAAAAAACAATCAGGAAACTTTCTGAAAAACAAGCTTTGTCTGCGACATCTCTTTTAAAAAAAGACGACCGCAAAACAAGTGTAGGTCAATCTTTTTTGTTAAATTTTTCACAAACACTAAAACAAGAGAACATTCTCCATCAAGTCTCAGTCAAAAAAACAATACATTAAAAAAACCTCAACTATGACACAAACTTTCTCGAGAAAGTGTCATTGCGAAAGACGAATGCGAAGCGGAATTCTCCAAACAACGGAGATTTCCCGACGTATACAAACATACACAGAGCGGCGAAGGACGAATCAAAGAGAAAGCAATGTCATCATCCCAGTGGAGAAGGACGCATTCCACCTACAAGCACGCCGGAACCAAGGTCACCCAACAGACACTATCGGAAGGTGGGTCTGTTGTTGATTTGCATTCCGATTTGCGCACTTCTGTTAATTGACTAATGTCTCTTTATTGTGTTTTATCTGTTTTGTCCATCCGGTAGATGGTTAATAAACATGTATGCTGCATAATAACATGCAAATAACACCGTAGCATGTTGAGTTTTTAATGAGAAAAATTCCTAGAAGCAATAGAAAAGAAAACATATTTAGCAATCAACATTTTTGAATCAAGAATCTTGAATCATCATTTTATCGAATTTTTTTAATCACAAGGTTTAAAAACATCTATCAGATATTGTTCGGCTTCGATAGTTATAAATTATTTTACATTGGTTAGTTTGCTGAGAAAAGAAATAACAATGGAAGTTGAAAACTCGAAAGTTTTTAAGAGAAAGACGTCCAATCTATTATACAATCTTAATCTTTATTTTTCGGTTTGCTGTGGCTTCTGAATAACGCATTAGCTTTCAGAACTGAAGAATTCTTTTAGAAACCCGAAAAGTGAGATCGATTAGTGTTTGTCCACACAAAATACTTACACCTTTAAAGTTGAAAAAAATAGATTTTTTTCAAAAGTATGGGTTCAATAAAAGTCATTGAATTTTGTTTCACAAATTCTTCTAAATCTATTAGTAAATGTATACATAAAATTATGGAATAAAAATCAGAGTCAGAAATCTTTTGGCCGACTCCTCACCCCCTAGTTATACCAATGAATAGTTTTCAAATTTATAGTAGTTGTTCAAAAGTAAGTTCTTTAAATTACCATGTGTAAAAATTCTGCTTCTGATACACATTTTATAATCATGAAAAGAGCAATTGCTAATTATGAGACTGATTGTATGAGGATGCATTTCAAAACGGAACAATTATTTATAAATTTTCAATGGCAACACTGATCAAATCGCGATTGCGCGGCAACCGCAGACACTCATTTTTCACACATAATATACGCACAGTCGTCAGTTCAGTGTCGTTGGCCTTATTTGACTAAGAGATCTGTGGGAAAAATCAGATCCAAATCTGATGGGAAGTGCTTAGTTTTCCCTTCTGTATAATTCCTTGAAAAATAGTGAGGTCTATCCTACATCAACGAATAGAAAAGTATGGCAAAGTACAATAGTATGCCTGGAAGTGAACTGTATGGGTTTCCCTTTTCAGACCTCCAACCTAACATTCAGTGATTTTTATGATTATCTGTACTGGAAAACATAACTAGCTTCCAAGTATTTTGTTGGTAATGAAATGTTAAAGAGGCCTGATAGCAGAAGAACTAGCGCTCGGTACCTTCGGGTTCTAATCCCTGTGGTTCTATGGATGTTTATAGTGGTTTTTAATCCACTTTAAACTGTATTCCGGTCTAAAAGTATGGCAGTACAACTGTCTGTGTTGTCTAAGCGATCAGAACTGTATGGGTACCCTCCTTTTCAGACCTCCAACCTAACATTCAGTGATTTTTATGATTATCTGTACTGGAAAACATAACTAGCTTCCAAGTATTTTGTTGGTAATGAAATGTTAAAGAGGCCTGATAGCCGAGGGACTAGCGCTCGGTACCTTCGGGTTCTAATCCCGGTGGTTCTATGGATGTTTATAGTGGTTTTTAATCCACTTTAAACTGTAGGTTCCGTCTAATATAACTGTGGAAAGTTGGCAGTCTTAAGACTGTCAACCTTGCCCCATAAAAAGAAAAAACTTCCTGCTACGAAATATGCTAGTAGGCTGACGGCCTTGGACCATCAAGGGCTGCTGCGCCAATGAAGAAGATGTGTTAAAATTATCAGTTCTGGGCTGGCTGAAATTTTCAGATTGTGAACTTTTAAACACAGGATCTAGGAAAATTGTCCATTTGTATAAATATGGTTTACAGGTCAACGTCGATTACATCGAAAAGTTTATGAATTTCTTCTTGCATTGTTGAATTTTATATCAACTCTAATCAAGAAAGCTTCAAAAAGAAAGCAACCCGATTTTTCCATTTAAATCCATACAACTGGTGACCAAAATGTATTGCATACAGGAATGGTATACAACACTTGATCTGGCAAACTGTGGACAAATAATAGAAAAGGAAAACAATTAGATACGGTTTCTTTTCATACACATAGTTAACGGGGAGGAAGTAATATATAACATTCCCGCTATCTAAGAAGAATTAGTTCACTGAGATAAACAAAATAATGATAATAATAAATCACACCTGGTGCATTTTATGCAGAGGGGTGTCGAGGTGTGGTCATTCGAAAAAGGAAGTGACTTTTGGCTCGTCTTCCGAGCCGTGAGTCAAGTGAGCAAATAGGCGTGCGACTTCCTCTCCCTGGGGGAAATAGGCGGGGCCCGTTTTGGGAAAGTGAAAAATTTAAGCACCCGTGTCGGTGTCAAGGTTGAAATCACAAGAACTGCACCAGGGCAAATGATTTTGGTTTAATGAAAGATGAAATGAATCAGTGATAAATATTTCATCATACCACTTCAATTAAGTTACATAATTCAGTGGCTTCTTCCATTAAATTTTTTTGGCTGTAGTTTCTAAGATATGATTTTATAGTCTACTTTTTAGTGTTTTCTTTAATGCAGTTGGCAATACGAGACAGTTTTCTTCATGCCATAAGCAAGAGCTGCACCGCTGTTACTCATTTAGCACTACCAGGGGGCATGTATAGCTTGAAGATATGTTACGGTCGTTAGTAATACCAACCCTATAACGTTCTAAGATCATATTAGAGAGGATCATACGGTTTAAACCATTACAAACATACATCTACAAATATCCATGGTACATCGAACCACTACAAACATCCATGGTACTGCAGTTACTCGAACCCGAAAGTTGTGGTACCGAGCGATCAGGGCCCACTTTTTAATGTTAGTAGTGTGATTTTTAGTATCATATTAAAACGAGATATCAAGTTTATTACTGTGCAATTTAGTGATATTTACGATTTCGTCAGCCAAAAATTAACTAAGTCTATTGGTTATTTTATGACACAGCGTGTCCCAAAATCCATGCTAGATTTGAATTCCCCAACATCTTAAATGGTTTGGAATATACAGTAAAGAAAGGGCTGATTTCTCTTCAAAATTCAGCTTTAGGCTAGGTGTTCCGGGGGAAGGGGTGACTATACCAAATTGTTTTCTAAAACAAATTCTCTTGTACCCTAGCGGCCTGATGGTCAATTGGCTAGAGCTCTGGCCTTTGGTACCACATCTGAATAATTGAAGGAATAGAATAAAAATTTAGAAGCGTTTGCATAAAAAATTTTTACCAATTTAATACGTTAATTTAAATTTAAGTTTAACTAATTTGATTTATTAATCAGTATCATTCATTTCAATCATTGCCTTCTTAAATATCTATATATTCTACATGTTTTTCCTTTTTTAGTATTGAAGTAGGCAAATAGACAAACATTCTTTTTCACAATTTGATATACTTAAAATATTTTTTCAAAATAAGATAAGTTAATTAACATTTAACATTTAAAAATACATTTAAGTTTAAATTGCATTTGTGTATTTGTGTTAATGATTTGTGTTATCACCAGCCAAAACTCATAAGGCATAAATGATTTTCAGAAAAACGAAAGCGAAAATTAAATATTTTTATGAAAATCTAATAACTAAAAATATTTCCGTTTCAGGAGGTTAAAGGAGATTCAAATTCATTTCTACAAAGCAGTTACGAGAAGGATATAAATATTTCGTAGAAAAAACAATAACCTAGTAAAGAATAGCACACACACACACACGCAAGAAATATAAGCATTTAGGTTATTATATAAAATTCTTCCAAGACAAGCTGAAACACCAAATGAAAACAGGATTTTGAATTTCTAGCCAAGTAGTACAGAATAAATAAAAATAAAGCTATTGTTGCGTCTAATCCTCAGTGTAGCTGCAGTGCGGGACGAACATCCCATGAGTAATCTACTCATGGATGGAGAAAGGGGGGCAGCTTCTGTTGCGATGGAGCACCAGTAGGACTTGGCTCCGTGACGCTGAAAAAGGAGTGCAGTGGCTTCTGGGAGGATTTTAGGAAGAGCTATCCCATATCAGTATCGTATGGTAGAAAACCCGGAAAACTCCACCAGTTAGTCCGACTCACGAAGCAAGACGCTGAACATCACAAACACCATCGATATTCCTCGTTTTTTGGAACAGTGTGTACAACTAAAACCGCCAACAGTTTGAACCTCAGCCCTAAAGTTCACTGGTGGCGCATGTTACCACTGAGCCAAGATTCGGGTAGAAAAATGATTTAATAATCAACAGTGAAAAGAAAAATCTTTGTTTTTAAACAATTTTTATCAAATTTGAAGTCACATTTCTTAAATTACAAAATACTGCGTAACTGTTTGTCAAAAAATTATAATTTTTTTGCTATAAAGTTATTTTTCATAAATGTACATTGTAAACTAAAATCATCATCATCATTATTGGCGCAACAACAACCCCATGGTGGGCCAAGGCCGTCTGCCTACTAGCAAACTTCGAGATGGGTGATGTTTTCTCTTTGAAGAGGGGGGCGTCAGCCCTACACCGAACGTTCTACAGTCATATTAGACCGGACCCACGGTTTAAAATGGATTCTCTACCATTACAAACATACATGACAGAGCCGGGACTCGAACCCGAAACCTGTGACACTCGGCCATCAGGCCGCTTAAACTAAAATGGGAAGACATAAAAATAAAAATTAATGTAAATATGAAAAATAAAAATTATTTTATAATTTTATATTAGACGTGAATATTCGTTCACGAATGCTTGATTCTTGCTCATCACTTGTATCAAACAAAATTTTTTTGAAAAGGTGAAAAAAAAAATTTTTCCAATGAAATGGATACAGAGTCTGTTGTAACTGGTAATTATCCTGTTGTGTGTGGGTAAGGGGTATTTCCTTTATTTTTGTATGAATCCAGGAATGGTAGATAACCCCTCCCGGTCAAAGGTCCAAAAGAACCGGTCAACCCTTTTTTGGAGTTTTTGCGGGCAAAAAGGAAAAAGCAAACCCTGGTATTTTTGGCTGCGAGAATGGCTACTGGGATAATTTATAACATATGTCTATGTCCATCTTTGAATTTGCGGGGAGCATTCTTTTTTGTTAAAAGATTTTGAGGCTACTGGTAAATCACTGCCTACCCACTCATGGGAATATTTCATTTGAGATATGCGTAATATTATGATTGCTTCTCTATAAACATTTTTTTATTTATTCTGTTTCAAGTGCCAATGTAAAAATCCTAAATTGGATTGTAATTGTATATATTAGTATTCATTAAAAGTAAAGGTAAATAGTTGTTTGTTTCAGTATTCATTTTCGTATTTTTATTAATTGTTTTTAAATTAATGTTAAATTATTTGGCCGTCCTACGATTATAAGACTAACGGCATCATTTCATGTCGGTTTTAACAGTCCAAGAAGAGCAAATGTCAAAAAACATAATATATCTTTTTATAAGTTCAATGTGCTAAAATTGAGCTATAAAACGCTATAGAGTCGTGAATGGTTACCTCCCTTGAAAGACTTATTCAAGAATATTATAAGATAATTAATCTTATATGAACTTTAACCCTACGAAGTCGGGATGCCTTTTGGATGAAGGGTCATTATTGTCGGAGTGCAATGGGTTAATTAAGAAATTACACACAGCGTATTAAAATAGATGTTTCTTGCGCACACTCTCGAACATGTCTGCCCTTTCACCAGAAAAAACCTTTTTAAAAAGAAGATATTCATTATTTTCTGGATTCTTTTAATTTGTCTGCGTGTGGATTTAATTGCATAAAAGTACATTTCTACTAAAAACGATTTGCTTCTACATATCGTTAAGCCTTTTTAAAAAGTTATTATTATCAAAGTATTATTGTTAAGTACTTATTATCAGTGGCTTGTATACATTTTTATTTAAAATACATACAGGCCACTGATATTGTTCAGGCAAAGTATAATTGATTACTAGCTTAAAAGTCAGTAATCTTATTGACGATTATATCATACATCTTTTATTTTTACATAATCAGTTCTCGAACTCTCTAAAAAACATGGAGAAAACACGAGAGAAAATCGGAAAAACTGCCTCCAGGTAGCCTGACTATCTATACAAAATGCTTTATACGCTTTGTTACGATCGTCATCGCGTCTCCTCGCTTCTGAAAGCAGTGACTGTGAAGTTCGTCATCAGCAGATTCTAACCTGCAATCTTGTGACTGTTAAGTTAGAATTCGAATGGAGCTTCAGCTTCGTAAGAAGAGATATCGGGGCTCGATTCCAGTTAGCTCATGATAGAACATTTAAAATTAAAAAACAGATGCACGCTTTGTTAGCTTATTTCGTTACAGTTAATCTCCGTGTGAGCGTTTTCTTGGATTTTCTCGTTTTAACACAAATGTTAGCCATGTATCCTTAAAAATACTTTTAGGAATTCATTCCCTTCCTTTTCTTTTCGGTATAAAGGTTGAAATCTATTGAATATATGGATTTATAGTAAATTTAGTGTGTTTCACTTTTAATTACGTTGAATTTTTACAAATCTACTTTTATATGACACAAGTTCAGCGGAATGCATTAAGTACTAGAACCAATGTGATTTCTTTTTAAATAATTTTATTTATTGGTTTCCGAGGGGCCTGAATGGCCGAGTGGCTAGGCGCTCGGTACCACAGGTTCGGGTCGAGTCCCGGTGGTGCCATGGATGTCTGTAGTGGTTCGAAATCCACTTTAAATCGTAGGTCCCGGTCCTAATATGATCGTAGAGCGTTGCGGGGGCATGGTGACTCCCCGTCCGTGGCTTATCTTCAAGTTACACGCGCCTCCTGGGTAATGCAAAGTGAGTAACGTCTGTGCAACGCTTGCCTTAAGGCATCCAAGACTAAGCTGTATGAGTGTTTGCCTGCTGCATTAGAAAGATAAAAAAATTATTGGATTTCTATTTGATTTAAAATTATAAATTGAAATTATATTTTGAAATTAATTTTGATCAAATTAATTATCAAGGAATTCGAAACTGAACACTCCTGTACGTTAGCTGCACACTTTACCACTGGATCAGAAGTCGAACATTTTTTTCTATTCAGAAGTGGTGATTCGTAGTCGGGAATCGACCATCGGAAATAATTCTGTGATTCTCAAATAAGCACTCCTTGAAGTGCCGGTCACCAAGCACCAAGCAATTCAGCACTTAAACCAGTGAGTCTTTTCACAGAGCGTTATTTTTATAGAATATATATGTATATTTTGTAAGCTAATTTAGAGGACAAAGATAACTTTAAGTTATTTCAAATATAACACCTTTAAAGTTGAAAACAGTATTTTGTTAGTGCAAAAACTTGTTTTACGAATGCAAATGTTATAAATGTACCGCAAATTTAAGATTTCCAAGTGATCTTTGTCTTCATTCTTTTGTTTTCTCTTTATTTTACTTCTCATTGAGGGCCTGATGGCCCAGTGGCTAACGCTCTGGCGCTCGGAACCACAGGTTCCGGGTCCGAATCCCGGCGATGTCTTGGATGTTTGTAGTCGTTCGGAATCCACTTTAAACTGTAGGTCCGGTCTAATAAGATCGTAGAGCGTTGTGGGGATAGTGTTACTCGCGCCCATAGCATATCTTCAAAGCTACGCGTGCCCCCTGGGTAGTGCTAAGTGAGTAACAGTGGTGCAGCCTTTACCTATGGCATGAAGATTAACTTCTGTATTGCCAGCTGCATTAGAAACAACACATATTATACAAACACATGCAAATGTTATAAAAACTGTTTTATTAATGCAAAAAAACAAATTTTCTAAATCTATTAATACATACGCATAGTACATAAAATTACGGTTAAAGAATCAAGAACTGGTGTAAAAAATTTGACTCAGAAGTTGGAAATTTTTCGGTTTCACACCTGGTAGATCTGGACATTATATTGACTATTTTGAACATTAGATCTACACACCACATCTATCACACCACACACCACATTTTAAGTTGGCTCGTGGCTCAGTGGTAATGAGCATTAAAACTGAGGTTCCCTCCGCTGGCGGCTTTGTTGTAGACACTGCTTCAAAAAAACGCGCAAACTCGATGGAGTTTGTGATGTTCAGCATCTTGCCTCGTGAGTCGGATTATTTGGTAGGGAGTTTTCGTGTTTTCTCCCATGTGATACGCAAATGCGTGATAGTTCCCTCTAAAAATCCTCCCGGAAGGCACTGTCCCTCTTCTTCAACGACATACAGTCAAGTCAGACTTCTACCTACGGGTGCTCCGTCACAGCAGAAGTACCCCCTTCCCCCCCCCCATCTTTCCCTTCTTCCATGCGACTATCTACGGGTTCTTGGACTTGGCTTAGATGTTGCTGTCTACCAAGTGGGATAAGAAACAACAAGAACATAATAGAATTGATTTGAAAAATAAATTGAAAATTAATACTGTAAATGTTCAGTATTTTCAAGCAATATGAACAGAAAAAAACGTACCTTCGCGTTCTGCGCAGGTGTAATATCTCCGTTGTCCAAGTGAAATCCTGTCTCTCCTAAAAAGAAAGAAAGAAAAAGTTTATCTTTTGTTTAGAAATCTGTTTAATTTTTATTACGACAGTGACGGATGGCACTGTAAATAACCTTGACATAGGAGTAATTGATGACGCATTAAGATAACTTGTTTATATATAAAAACTGCTGAAATGGATATATATATATATATAATAATAACTCTGTCAAACTTTTTTTCCTCTTTCTTTCAAATGATTTTCAGAAGGTGATTGACATTTGTTAGTAAATATTTAATCATGCGGATAATGTTGCCCTACACGCCCGAGTGCGGGCAGAAAAATGTCAGAAAGAAAAAAAAAAAAATTAAAGCATGAAAAAATACAGAACAGTCAGAATCTGTTGCTCGAACATCGTATTGAGTAGAAAATGACGCATCTCCTTCACAAGAGCAGAAAATGACACATGAGATTTGAGCATCAATCGGCGTTTTCAATTTGCATGAAGAATCAATGCACTCGAAAGCAAGTATTTTATGTACTAAGTATAATCTTTATTTTATAATAATTTCATAATAATATTCACAATAATTTAATAATAACATTCATAATAATTTCATAACAACATTTATAATAATTTAATAATAATGTTCATAATAATTTAATAATAATATTTATAATCGTTTAATAACAATATTCATAATGATTTAATAATAACAATTTCATAATAATTTAATAATAACAATATTCATAATGATTTTAATAATAACGTTCATAATAATTTAATGATAATATTTATAATAATTTAATAATAATAATATCATTCATAATCATTTAATAATAACATTTATAATAATTTAATAATAATAATATTATAATCATTTAATAATAACAATCATAATAATTTAATAATGACATTCATCATAATTTGATAATAATATTCATAATAATTTTAAAATAATTATTTCATAATAATGTAAATAATACAACAATAAATAACATTTGGCATTTACATTATTATGAAATTAAAAAAATTATTTTTTAGTTTTTTTATAAAGCCTCGTTTATTAGTAAAAATGCTTTTAAAAGGCTTGGGATAGCAATATGCATAGTGACATCCGATGCTGAATATAGGCAGTGCTTTCGCAAAGAAATAATTTTTAATATTTCATATATACATACAAATTTAGTAATAATTGGTTAAATTTTTATTAATTGGTTGTTAATAACTAATTTAAAACATAGACGTCTCAGCAAATAATACAACAATAAATAATCCATTAATTATAGTAAATAGTCCAAAATTGAAATCAAATTAAATTGTATGTTCTTCGATAACCAGAACTACACTTTTGTTAAGAATTAAAAAAATATATATTTTTAGCATATGCGTTTTTTATAAAACCTTTTTTTATAAACGACAATTTGTCGTGTTTGTCAAAATATACAGATACAAAATGTTGATTGTCAATAAGAATAAAACACTTTTTTTCCTACCATTTATATAACACTATAGCGATTATAGAGAATACTTTTGTCACTACTAGCGAACAATTATATTTGAATAAGAGTATTTAAAAAAAAAGTATTGGAAATATTATTTTTATGAACAAATATATTAATATTTTTAATATCTGGTATTTTGATCATTAACCAGTACGACCTTTAATTTGAGATTCGCGCCTGTATCTCATAAGTATAATCAAAATAGTTGAAATACTCGTTAGCTTAAATTAACATTAGCGTTAAATTAACATAATCCAAGAATATTATTAAGATGATCCCTTTTAATATCTTGTCTTTGACTTTGCTATCACAGTTTGTTTAAACAATTCTCTTCTACAAAGCACTATTCAATAATTCCATGCTTGACTATATTAAAACACGTGTAAAAAAAAAAGCTGACAGACATGATATTCATTAAATCTAAACAACAATAATTAATGGAAGCCACAACAAAAGCGAGTGCTGTCCAAAGAAAGACATCATTAACGACTATTTGCTGTGTAGACCAATCAACGAATCCTTACAGAAAGTGTAATTGGTACTGCTATTGAAATTAGAGTGCCCTGTTACATTCAAGCAAAATGAACCTTTGGCGCAACTGCATATTGACAATAGCACACTGAAGAATTGCGTGAATGAATTTCTCAATGTTGACTACTTGTCATTGACCAGCCCATTTAAAAATGGATGTCACTGACATATAACAATATATAACAACCATCAATGCTTTGATCTGCATAGTTTAGATGACATATTTTACAATGATTAACACAGTTCTGATTAAAGAAAGAAAATTGATATTTGATATGTTATGAGTGTGAGCGGATTTCATATAGAAATGTATCCGAATACATCAGTTTTTAAAGTTGGATTAAAATCTTATAATTAATTGTAGGTGTACTATATACAAATATCTGAGAAATATGTTGTAGTAATAATTAAGTCAAATATTATTAAAAAAAAAATACTAGACGTAGCCGCAATGGATGATCTTCACTTCCGACGGATCTTTGACCGCGAGGTTGAGGGTTCAGATCAGAATTATGTTCCTTTTCGCATTTATTATTGCTACGTTGTGCATTAATTTTATTCATGACTTTCCGACTAGTAACTAAGTTAGGTTTTTATTGTAAGCTTTTTTACCCCTTTTTTTTGTAAGGAAAATAAAAGGATTAGATATAAAAAAATATAAAAATAAAAATTAAAATTAAAAAAATCAAAAACCAAACAAAAAGTATAAAATCAAAAACCAAATAAAAATCATAAAAAAAAAAAAAAAAAAAAAAAAGAATCACGGTTCTGTGATCGGCTTTTTTTTTTTTTTTTTTTTGTACTCATGTACCGAATTTAAAACTTAACTTTTAAATTCGTTTATTTTTTTTATCTTACTTATTATCAATAGTATTTTAAATCTTTTTTTTTTTTTTTTTTTTTTGAGTACCTACTTTAATTTGAATTTTTAGAAACTTATATCTTAAATTTTACTAACAATAATTAAGCAGCCAATTAAAATTCCAAGCCTATATATGAATTAAGATGGGGAGGTTTAAGGAGTATTTCCCCTGTTGGTACTCCGTAACCGGTACGCCAGTTGCCAGTCCAATTGTGGAAAAAAGATGAATGAATGATCTTCCGACGCCAAGTCCAGTTTGAGTGAAAAGAGAGAGGGAGGTAATCCAACTTGTAAATATTGTACGTTTTAAATGATTTTTAATTCATGAAAGTATTTGCTAACATTTGTGAACAACTAAAAGTACCCGAAAGTGGGCGAATTCATTTCTTCTACAGTGTTTTCGTCACCAATCACTTCCGATTTTTGATTTTTATGATATTTGCTATAAATTTTTTTTCTATAAAGTAATAACACAGTGACAAGGCATTGGCTGCCAAGGATCATTGAACTCACATCAAATAGGTTTATTGTAATTTAAATTAAAAACAAAACGCATTGCGTTTCATTTTCTAGCTGTTCGAATAGCAAAAAGTTCGGAAAGCACCAGTGTCAAGAGCTCTAGTCACTTTTGCCAGAAGAGCATCTGCTTTGTAACGTAACAAATAAGGCATACGATAAATCCTTAGTAATATAACCACAAGTAACATGCGTGCCCACAAGACAATACGACCAGCTTTAATGAAGTTACGATTAAAGCGCAGATAATATTCGAGTACCTCTCATAAAATTTAAACATGCTGTTTTTATGTATCTGATATATCCACATTAGTTTTATTATTTTATCAATTAATTAACAATGTATTCTTAAATATATGGGTACTTAAATTTTTGATGATGCAATCTCTGTATAATGTAGTTAGTTACAAACCAAAACTTGTTTTTGAAATGAATGAAATATTTTAATGATAGAAGAATAGTTTTTTTTTTTTTTTTTTTTTTTTAGCACGCGTGAATAGCTCCTATGTTTGGCTATCATAATGGATACCATCAAGTCAATTATCATTCCTGTCCATTCATTTTTTAATTGTCAATTGTGTTCCATTCTTAATCCGATTTTCAAAAAGATTTCGTCACTCAGACTTACAATGCAGAACTTCGCTTCGTGATTCATTCATTGACTGGGACTTTCAGCCGTACAGTTGTAGTAAACAAACAAACAGTTATAGTAAAAATCGCCTACAAAAACAGCACAACAAAAGAGCACACCAAGGACAAGCTGAACTGCAAAAGCGTATGGTAACATTCCAATTCGGAACCTCGTGATTGACATACCTGAAACCAAGTAGGAAAAAAAAAAAATACTGCGTTGTAAGGGAGATTTTATTTATACTTATAGCACGCCATGCTTTTGTGAATAAGTTTCCCGTCATGTCGAAATGGTTTTTAATTAGCGAGTATATAGCAGGTTTTTGATATTGGTATTCACATTCAGTGTGTCAAGAGGATGAGGTTTTTTTATTTTTATTTTCTTTTTAAAATGACATGTGTGCATTGCAGACGTGTTTTGGATTTTTATTTGTTTAGTTTAATCATTCTTCCTATTTATGATGTCATGAGTACTTTACAAGGTTGGGAATACGATTAAAGTGAAAGAAATTGCATTTCGTATAATGTGACACAGCATATTTTAAATCTGATATGTACAGATGGCTGCAGTGTCATTTGAGAGTTTAACTAATTCCTTTTTCTAGTTAAAAGTAATTGTTTCAAACACTTTAAGGACTTTCATTCTTTTGAAAAAAAATCAAAAATTGGCTTGATTCGCGGATAGCCTCAAAGAGACAGATCGTTGTTTCGACGATGAATTCATCTCTTTGCCAGAAAGATGGGAATAAATGTCTAGCGTGGACAATACCTTTGATTGATGTATTAATTAATTTTGTGATGAAATAAATGCCTTTCTTAAAAGGAAACAAGTAATATAAAAACAAATTTTTTTAAGTCAATTCCTACTTTTTTTTTCGCTTTATTGCAGAAAGTCCTTTACAATCATTTTTTTTAACTTTTTTTTATCTCGCGCCATCTATTGGTAGATATATGCAACTTAAATCTAAAAAAAAAACTAAAATTAATGAATTAAATTTAATTACTGAATTAATATTTGGAAAAAAAACTGTATTATCATCAGTGTCATCCACTACAAGTAAAAAAATGTATTTGAACTTGAGTGGATGAATGAAAAAATTTTATGAACGATTGAAAAATATGAACAAGAGTGTGAGCTAATAAAAGAATTGAATTAAGGGAATATCTAAGTACATTCTTCTCAATTTTATTTTCTAGTATTTGGCATTAAATATTTGAATATATTTCTTCTTCTTCTTCATTGTTACAATAGCCCCATAGTGGGCCAAGGTTGTTTATCTACTGACATATTTCGAGACAGATGTTTTCTTTTTACTGTGTAAAGCTGCAAACCCTACGCCCAAAGCTGTACAATCATATAAGAAATAGGACCTACGGTTTAGGGTGGTTTCGAATCACTACAAGCATCCATGACATCGCCGAGACTCGAATCCGAAACCTGCTGTATCAACAACCGCCAGAGAGCTAATCATTCGGCCATCAGGACCCCCAAAGCCGTCTGCCTATTAGCAGACTTCGAGACAGAAGATGCTCTCTTTTTACCAAATTGGGTTGAAAGCCCTGCACCCAACGTTCTACAATAATATCAGACAAGAACTTGCGGCTTAAAATGGATTCCGAACTACTGCAAATATTCATGATACAGCCGGGACTCGGACGCGAAGCCTGTGGTGCCGTTTCGCCAGCGGTCATTTGCCATGAGGCCCTCGATATATTTATATAATTTAAAAATTCACAGCTTTATAATAACGTATAAAAAACAATATCTTTTGAGCATCTTTTATCAATAACAACAAATTAAGCGTCATTATAACGCATTTATAGTATAACCGACTTTCAACTATACCTCATCTATTCCATTCCTAGAAAATATCGGTACTTAAAAATTCAAGCGTTGTACTTACGTACTAACGGTATTTTGGCGACAGACTTGGCGTTTTTAAGTGTCGCCAATGGAACCCCTGCAGATTTGGCGGTTTTTCAGTGGCGCCAATACAGTAACCCCTGCAGATTTGGCGCTTTTTAAGTGGCGGCAATCTTAACGGCTGTAGATTTGCTGAGTTTCGACGCCATATTGTTGTGATACGAAAATGCGTATTTGGGATTTGCCAGAAACGGAGCACGATGCAATTTTATTTTTCCAGGAGCGAAATATTTTACCAAAACAACGAAAATGTCCCAATTCCCATGTCATGAAACTTTATTTTGGTGAACGTAAGTTTTGGAAATGCAATTTCAGTCAGTGTGCTCATCGTGTGGGATTCCGAAAAGACAACTGGTTTGAAGGAAGCAGAATTCCATTTCGTACAGCTTTGAGATTCATATACTGCTGGTGCGAGGAGTTGACGTCGATTAAATTTTGTGAAAAGCAACTTGATATATCGGATAAAACTGTTATAGATTGGAACAATTACATGCGTGAATTATGTGTCTTGGATATGGTGAATAAACCAAAAAAAAAAAAAAGGTAGGTGGACCAGATTGCATTGTGGAAATTGATGAAAGTTTGTTTACTAAACTTAAAAGTCGTTGTGGTCGGCATTTTTAAATTGGTTTTGATTTTAAATGAAGTATTTTATATATTTTATTGTTTTGAATAAAAATATTTTGAAAGCGTTTTGATTGTTTTTTAAATGTGGATTGGCGCCACTTAAAAACCGCCAAATCTGTAGCGGCGGTTGGCGCGTTTTCACTAATTGTCGCCAAGGTACCGTTAGTACGTAAGTACCAAAATATCTACTGACATATTCGGAACTATTTTTGCCAGGTAGATTTTTAAAATTCTTAAAACTTAAACCTTTTTCATTTATCCTGACTTCTTTCAAAATGTTTAAAAAACTCAAACTTCATTTGGATTTGAATACTAAAAAGCGTTGTCACTCATGAATAATTATGCAAATACTGCTACATTTCCAGAGTATAAACTTTTATCATTTTCCGGCAAAACCTGGAAACCTTTTAAAAATTAAGTCCATCATCATCGAATAAATTACCCTTTCCTCCTTAATCTCACCCACTGTCAAAACTTAAAAAAAAAAAAAAAAAAAACGCGATAATGCTAAAACCATCTGTGTGTGTGTGTGAGAAGTGAAGCATTTGAAACGCAATTTCACGTTTGGTGAAAAAGAAAAGTCGGTTGAAGATTAAAGGAACGGCCACGCAACCTTTAAAAAATCTGCATACCTCTGCATAAATAATTTAAGATCTGTTTGAACTAAAACTTATTCCTTCTGTATGTAGCAAGGGATTTGGAAGCGCGCCAGAACACTTCAGACAACAGAACGCCAGGTATGATGGGGAAGGGGTGGGGGGGAGAGGGGGGCACACGTGACGCGATAAGAAATTCCGAGAGTTTCACAATCCGAGGCGGGAATGTCGCAGGACGCCACCTGATTGCGTCTTTTGATGGGCAGAGGGCTTCGCGACACAACACGTGTGTCGTCTTATTTTTGTTCTTAAATATTCTTTATTGGAGGGTGGTTGCATCAATTTATCGTTTGCTCTTCTTCTACCTCATGATAGAAAATAGGTTTTTTTAAGGGAATTGTTTATTGACAGTATTAGGGTCCTAGCGTTAGGGTTTTAAAAGTGCTACTACTGCTAAACCACACAGCCGATTAAATCTGTAACGTCATCCGCAGATATCTGGATCTTATCAGAGAGTTGTAGCTCTGGCCATTGGTATCCCATGCTTCAGGTTCGAATCCTGGCGGTGGCATGGATGTTTGTTAGTGGTTCGGAATCCACGTTAAACTGTAGGTCCCGGTCTGTTTAGCCTAAAGTGTGCACAAGATGACCGTAGAGCGACAAACCAAAACCAAACCAGAGAGCTGTAGGGTCATCCAGTACTCAGGTAACTGGACTAAACTTGGTGATAAAACAGCCGTTTCAATTCTAAACAGCTTTCCCAATAGCGCGAAATCTATTTTTAATGAATCCGTCTCACATTGAACTCTATAGCAATGAAATTGCTGATCTATTGGATAAAAAGAGGCACCTCTGATGCACCAATATGAAATGATTCTTTGACCTTCTCTGATATCTGCTACAAGATAAAAACTTCAAACCAGCAGCTATGAAAAACTCCTCCAGCATTGTTTGGCTCCCTTACTATCAAGGCTGATACTACTACTACACCACACCACATCACTGTGCCTAGAGCTGAGTTGCCCCTTTTACAGTTTGGGAATGGTGTGGGTAAGAAGTCTGATTGGGCATTGTGATACTATACGATCATATGCAACCAGGACCTATGGCTTAAGGTGGATTCGAACCATTACAAACATCCATGGCACCGCCGGTACTGAATCCGAAACCTGAAGTACCGAGCGCCAGCCACTCGGTCAGGCCACATGGTTTTAAAAGTAAAGAAGCTCGGTTAAAGATCGGACTAACTAAACAGAACTAACAGTTCACTTGTATATGCAGGGAATGGACATAACAAATATGCAGGTCGGAATATATCACTCGAAAATAAGAGTAAAAACTCGTCAAACATTAATCTATTAGGGCCCTAGCGTTAGGGTTTTAAAAATACTACTACTACTACCCACACCACATCACTGTGCATAGAGCTGAGTTCCCCTATACAGTTTGGCAATGATGTGGGTGAAAAGTTTGACTGGGATCTGTGATCTACGGTTAAATGAGACCGGGAGTTACGGCTTAAAGTGGATTCAGAACCACTACAAACATCCATGGCACAAAATCCGGGATTCGAACTCAAACTTGTGGTAGCCTCTCTGCCATCAAGCCTCGTTTTAAAAGTAAAGAAGTTCGGTTAAAGATAGGATAAAATAAGCCGAATTAAAGCTCACACTTCTGTTCCGAGAATGGCATGATAAATGTGTACGCCGGAATATACCAATCAGAATTGAGAAGTCGAGGTAGCTATCTCTCTGTGGTTGCACTCTGGGTAAAGTTGAATCTGCTATATAGACCCGTATTAAAAGCGAATAACTTTAATAATTATTTAGAGCTACTTAGTATAGTTCCTGGGCCTGTATGGCCGAGTATCTCGCGCTCAGACACTCGCTGCTACAGGTTTCTGGTTCGAATCCCGCCTGTGCTAGGGATGATTGTAGTGGTTTGGAATCCACTTTAAGTCATATGCCCCCGTCTAATATAATTATAGAGCGCTAGGTGTAGGGGCCGACAACTCTAACCCCGTAAAAATAAAACATCTCATGTCTCGAAATCTGCCAGTAGGCAGACGACCTTGGTCCACAAAGGGGTTATTGCGCCAACGGAAAAGGAAGTAATATGAGCTCACTTGCTATTTACTGTGTGTTTAGTCCTGCAACTCACTCACATTTATCATAAAAGCCAGAAGTGAAACATATCTCAATAACACGTCAAAAGAATTCAAGACATTTATAAAATATTTAAGGTATGTAAATATAATTGCCATTATCTTCTTAGATAAAAGCACTTAGCAAATTATCAGTTTTTACTATCTTTCTTCATTGTGACAGTTATTTTTATCGAAGTATTAAACAATTGGAACAATGCTTTCAACATCTGATAAGGAAACTATTTCAAAAATGTGTTTCAATTATCGCAAAAGATCAAATAGTTTGAACAAATCTAAAGTAAGAATCATATTGCGGCATTTCAATTTTTTTTTTTCTTCTGACATGTATGCTATTACATTTCTATATGATGACTGACGAAATCAGGCTCTCAATTGCTCTTAAATACAAGTATATACGTACATACATACATATATATATATATATATATATATATATATATATATATATATATATATATATATATATACTATTGCTGGCCTCTTGTTCCATTTATATATGCCACGGACAGCCTACAAATGAACGATAAAGGGCGGGGAGTCATTGGCTCTTGGAAGGACTATTAGGTGTAACTGCTCCATATTTATTGTGTCATACGAGAGAAAACCCGAAAAACTCCTGCAGCCTGACTGTCGATGCGAGACGGTTCTATACACATTGTCATAATCGCTAACAAACATGTCAATATGGGACCTGATGCCCGAGTGGCTAGCGCTCTGGCGCTCGGTACGACAGATTTCAGGTTCGAGTCCCGGCGGTGCCTGGATGTTTTTAGTGGTTCGAAATCCACTTTAAACCGTGAGGCCCGGTCTAATAGGATCGTAGAGCGTTGCGGGGGCAGTGTTACTCGCGTCCGTAGCATATCCCCCAAGTTACACGAGCCGCCGGGTAGCGCTAAATGAGTAAATGTGTAGCAGATTCAAAGTTATTTAGGGCACATGTACAGATCTCTGTTGCCCTAAAATCCCAAAAGAAAAGAAGTACTACAGATGGAAGAGAAGCGTTCTTAAGGCAATTGAACCTGCATTTGCGTTACGCATGATGAAGCCCAGTAAAATAACCTATAAAGAAAACCGAACAGTTTAGATACCAATTTAAAACAGTAATCGCATTTTATATATAAGACATCATTCTGCTGTTTCTCTAATGTCAGAATTATTTTATTCGTAAACAATAAATACTATCAGATATCGAGCAAATAGAAGACGAAAAATCAGAAACAAGTAATATAAAAAAAAAATTTAAGTCATTTCCTACTTTTTTTTTTTTTTTCCATTCTCTATTGCAGAAAGTCCTTAATAAATAATTTTCATTCATTTTTTTAACTTAGAAAAAAAATCTCTCTCACTAATTTATTCACATATTTCATTTTCCATTTTGTTCCTGCTTGACTCAAACTTCGAATGAAAAAATAATCAGAAAAGGAATTTTTTTCCAGCGATTTACACACTTCGCCACTGACGGTATTTATTCCTAAATTTATATCCTGCTAAATATCTTATAAGAGAAATTTTATTCTCCCATATAAAACTAAAATTAATTCATTAAATTTAACTAATGAATTAATATTTGAAAAAAACTGTATTAACATCAAGTGTCATCCACTAAAAGTTTAAAAAAAATTGCATTTGAACTTGAGTGGAGGAATAAAAAGTATTTTATTAACGATTGAAAATTTTCAACAAGATATATATAGGGAGAATGCGAACTGATAGTAGGAACGGAAAAAAAAAAAAAAGTGTAACTCTTGACTTAAAATGTTATTTTTTTATCCTGAGTAAAATATGATGTCTTAAAATCAAAGTTTATAGTTGATAAAGTTAATCGTTTCGTTTACACAAGCGAACGTATTTTATTCGAAAGAGGGTGTTTCCGTAATAAAAAATATCTCAATGACAGCCATGAAAGCTGCAATCACTCATAAAAAGTGAAAACCCGCAAAACCGACAAAATAACTGCGCTGTATTTATTACTTTCACTATAGTAATTATCTGTTATTTTACTCAGATACTTTTATCACATTTTAAAAGCCGGGTATTAAACGATGTAAATGGATAAAATGCTCACATATTGTACGATGGTCACTATATACGGTAATGTCCTATGTTGTTTTAAAATATACTTTACTCGATTATTAATCCAGTGGTAATCGTAGCAATTTTGTTTTAATGCGAAGTTCAGAGGTATAGTTGTGTTACATCGTTGGTGAACGTTACATCGTTGGTCGAACATCGGTGGTGGACTACGTGTTCTACTTATGTATGCTATGAACAGCCCACTGATGTGCATTTACAGGAGGCCATTGCCTTCTTGAATGACTTTAGGGCTTGATTCGTGGCGCAATGGCGACGTGTGCAGCTGGTGAACATTAGGGCTGAGATTCCATCTGCTGGTGGCTTTGTTATAGACATTGTTTCAAAAACTAGGAGGCTCGATACGTTTGGGATGTTCAGCATCTTGCCTCGTCTGCCGGACTATATGCTGGAAGTTTTCCGGCTTTTCTCTCATATGGTAGTTCCCCCTAAAAGTCACCTCAGAAGGCACTGCCGTCCTTCTTCAGAGACAAGTCAGATTTCTACCTATGGGTGCTCCATCACAACAGGAGCTCCCCCTCCCATCCATCCATGAGTAGACTACTCATGGGATGTTCATACGGCACTGAATACTATGATGTCCGTACAGGACACTGAGGATTAGACAAACACACCACAAGATTTTTACGAGTAACAGAACTACATTTGCCTGTCATATGAGAAAAACCTGAAACACTTCAACCAGGTAGCGTGATTATTGATACGAGAGATTGCATACGTTGTTCACAATAATGATCGAATCTTCTCGTTTCTGAACGCAGTAACTGCAATGGATGTTGCCAATAAATTCGAATCTGAGCCCTCTTGTACTACTGGGCTACGAATCGATACACTATAATTTGGCTATGAATTGGACGTCAACTTTGGAGGAAGTGAGTTCGATTCCAGTTAGAGTATGAAAATTCACTTTAAATGGAAAAAGATATGCACTTCATTAAAATGTTTTTGTTATCAACGGATAGTCTTCATGTATGTTTTCTTGGATGAACAAAAATAAACACGAACATTGTCACAATTGCCATAGATATTTCTCGTTTCTGAAAACAGTGACTATAAAAGACGCCATCGACAGATTTAAACCTAGGCACACTTTTCTTGCACGGTAGCTGCAAATACTTGGTGATTGTCTTTGAAGATATTTTTCTTGAGAATACAAGAGATTGGATTGGATCGTAATAGCGTGTGTGTATTGTACCTACTGTTTACAAGACCAGGAAATTTTGTGTTTTCTCCTTACGACATGCAAGTGTAGGGCCATAATTCTTGTAGGCAGATGGTAATATGATGTTAAGGATAGGTTTTATCTGGTGGTTCCAATATTAATGTGATTAAGGTAAACTCTGTGGTTTGCAGAACGCCAGTTTATATACATGCAATATATTACTTGTTTCCATTTAAAATAATCAAAGTCAGAATTTCATTCGTATGCGGTATGCTGCAGACTGCATTTCCATTAATTTTAAAGAATTTCCATACGCAGCCAAAGAAATCGTGCAAAATTTGAAGGTGGATGAGTTTTAGATATGGAAGGAGAATTCGATCAGTTAATCGAGAAT
This sequence comes from Caerostris extrusa, assembly GCA_021605095.1. NCBI lineage: Eukaryota > Metazoa > Arthropoda > Arachnida > Araneae > Araneidae > Caerostris > Caerostris extrusa. Next base: position 5,594 of record BPLR01020105.1, on the reverse strand, counting down.
TGCGACTGATAAGCGGCGAATGAAGAATTCAATGATCTTGTAACATAAGATAAAAAAGATAAAATTCCTTTAATTTACAAAAAAAAAAAGTGAAACGAATTGTTAAAAAGAGATAAAAGAACTATCTGATTTTGCAAAAATTGACCAAAATAGGAAAGAAGACATTTGTTTCTTATCCCACTTGATAGACAGCAAGATCTAGACCAAGTCCAAGAACCCGTGTGGTCACATGGAAGGAGGGAAAGTGGGGAGCAGCTTCTGTTGTGATGAAATACCCGTAGGTAGAAGTCTGACTTGGCTCCATCATGCTGAAGAAGAGGAGCCCCTCCCCTTTTATTAACAGCAATACTTCTGGCCAGATAGACAAGCTGTCTGAACTTTGGTACTACAGGCTTCAGGTTCGAACGGTGGCAGGGATGTTTGTGAATGGTTCGGAATCCACGTTAAACTGTAGATCCATATCTAATTAGCCCAAAGGAGTCTGAAAAGACCGTAGAACAACAAACCAAATTAACAGCAATACCAATATGCGCCAATATCGTCTATGTAAATGACGACCGAAGTAGAACAACAGAATCAAATTTATTAATACAAGAATAGTTATTAACGATGCTGATCTCTGTGAAACGCCTACGACATAATATTATATTAGCCTATTACAGCTATCATGAGCCAATACTGGCAGATTTGTCTACTGGCAGTACAAGATGGTATTAATTGTCAGCCTTACGCCCAAAGCTCTGCAGTCAACCCCTACTACTACTACTACAGCACACCACTGTACCTAGAGCTTAATGGTCCCTATACAGTTTGGGAATTTAACTGATAAATGAGACAATTGGATTAATACATCCAGAATAGCCGGAACTTAACGCGAAAAGTGTAACGATCTAATCGTTAAAGTTAATTTAAGTAATATATTATAAAAAAGAATTACTATGTGCTACTGGACCATTAATGTAAATTAAAAGGGTTAATTTCAACTGATAAAATGATTTAAAAACTTTTTCAAAACTATTATCACCAGTAATAAATACTAAAAAATAAATTCAATAAATACTAGATAAATCACACACCATAAATTCAAATATTTAAGGGGATTATTATTTTTCTAATCTATGTATTATTTTAACATAATTTTATAACGCGGTCATTAATTCTCTTAAGACCAGTTACTGCTGATACATTAAACATTTCATTACACGTGTGTCCAAATGCGTTCTATCTGTTATGTTTCAAACAAGGATGCAAAAAAAAAAAACTTCTCAATGAATAAAAGCCTCGTCATGACCGCTGCAATCGCTCGTAAAATTAAAGCAAATCCTTTCTAAGCTAAATCAACACTCAGTCAGGTGCTAATCTCTGCGAAACGCCAACGACATACTATTACATTAGCCTCCATTACTGCCATTATGAGCCACGATGTGCAAATTCAGAGCGTACCACGTGAGTGTCGAAGCAGTAAAAAGAAAAGAAAAAAAAAATTTTCCTAAGAATCTTGTTGGAGTAGAGTACCTCTACACATCTTTTTCTTTTTTCTTATATCTTTTTTTTTTCTTTCCATAGGAGTGTGTTTGTTGCCTTTTTATTTTGTTTTAGTTATGAAGACCTTCAAATGTTCTTTTTTTTTTTTTTTTTTGTTTCGTCTTGTGTGATTAGACATTCATTTGTCTTTTGTTGTTGTCATCTTTTGTGCTTACGGTTGTTTGTGTTCAGGAATACGTTATTTCTGTTTAAATTAATAAATTGTTCGATATTTATTGTTTTGGAAAGGGTATGCGTACGATGCATTATATAAAGTCTGTGCCAAATGATTTTATTTATTTTAATTTTGTATTTTCTAAATCTCGGACATCTCGGTTTGAGAAAATGGTCGGTTTGAAATGTCAGGTGTGTTGAATTCATGAAATGTAATGGCAGATTGAGTGCCATCCAGGATATAGCAAGACACCTACTACACTACACAACACGTGTTAAAAGAACAATTTACAATGAAAATCCCAAGAGTAGCATTTGAGGAATAGGCTCATAAACTCCTGCTCTACATCTGGAATCCAATAGTAGCAATCCAGGTATCAATTGCTTTATTAAAATACATTAGTTCAGAAAATTATGAAATTTATATTCGTTGGAATTTGTTTAAATTTTGGAGAAACACGAATAATAAACAGGGGCCTAGTGGCCGAGTGACTAGCGCACTGGCGTTCGGTGCCACAGGTTTCGGTTTCGAGTCGGTTGCGGTTTTTTTGGATGTTTGTAGTGGTTCGGAATCCAGATCCCGGTCTAATATGACCGTAGAGCATTGGGAATAGGTCTGGCAATCCTATTCCGTAAAAAGAAAACATCCAATGTCTCGAAATATGCCAGTAGGCAGACGGCCTTGCACTATTGATGATGATGATGATGAATAAACAGTCTTGAAAGCAACATGCAAATTTACGAAAATCACGAAAAACAATAGGTAAATTTACGTTTTGAAAATACACGAAATGAAAAAAAATGTCAAAAAACATAATAAGTTTAATGTGTGATCGGCCTGAATGTGAAGTATGATCATATCTTCCAGCTATATACGTACTATAGAAGTGCTCCAAACACAAAATGATGGTGTTTATTGACTCATTTACCCCCTATCCCCCCGAAAAACATTGCTGTGTCAAAGTAGTTCAAAGACACTGAAGGTTGGGGCAGAATAAGTGTAGAAATACTTCTTCCAAGAATATCTGAAACATACTTTATCGAGTTCAAGTACTCGAACTTGTTGGCCAATTCATACACACAATGATATCGTCATACAGATAATACTCTTAACAATCGAACAATATTTTGTTTAGCATTATCTTGTATTAAAAAGAAGTCACCAATTACTTCTACGTAAAAATGAACAATTAGAAGAAAAGAATATTTTTATATAAAGAATATTGTATCTGTATTCCTGAGCAGTTATAAAGCCTCTTGGAACGACATGCAAGATACATACCCGTACCCTGGACTCACTAAACATGTCTCTATCGTGGATATGACTGAGAAAATAGTGAGTTTTCTACTTCCCATTGGAATAATAATACAACTCATTTACCAAACAAATCTGGACTTATAAGTAAAGAGTACAGACTTCCCCCAGTGCGGCTGACATATTTGAATAATAACGCTGCATAGTAGGTTGGCTGGTCATATGGTTGGCTGGCCGAGGAATGGCGAATATGCATCTGGCTTACGGGGATGCCTTGGCTTACGGAGAGTTACATACATGATATTATTACATTATGCACATGTGGTGGCTTACGGAGAGTTACATACATGGTATTATTACATTATACGCACTTGGTGGCTTGCGGAGAGTTACATACATGGTATTATTACATTATACGCACTTGGTGGCTTGCGGAGAGTTACATACATGGTATTATTACATTATACGCACGTGGTGGCTTGCGGAGAGTTACAAACATGGTATTATTACATTATACGCATGTAGGGGCTTACGACAATTTAAATGCATCTGACTTACAGCGAGTTACAGTTTTGCACGCATAATTTAGATGAGTTATATATCTCTTCATTAGGCGCCAGCTATCATGAGTCGGGAATGAACGGTACAGATTTCGGACATAGTGATAAATCTGGTATAATAAAAAGTATATCAAGTTCCAGTATCAGAACTATAGCGCATTATGCAGAGATGTCCATGATATTCTTTCATTTTTGGTAACGTCCGTCATTATATATGGTAATATATACTGACGGAAGATACCAGAAATGGTATATTGTATATAACGTGTCAGTAAAACATTTCCTACATCCTTACTACTATGTTATTCCTAGTTTACTAGACCTCCTAGAAGATTTTAAACATTTTGTTTAGGCACCCTATATATGCACATTTAATTAATACATTTAATTTTTTTATATTGATGAATTCTCTAGGGCGTAGGGCTGACAATCCTACCATATAAAACGAAAATATCTCCTACATCGAATTCTGCTTGTTCCACCATGGGGTTGTGGTGGCATTGAAGAACAAGAATTATCTAGCAAATATTAAATTTTAATACATTGATCTTCTTCTTCAATGGCGCAGCAGCCCCAAACTCCTGTCCCGATTGCTGACAGATTTCGAGACAGGAGTAGTTTTCTTTTTTGTGATTTAAAGAGGATTCCAAATCACTACAAATATCCATGGTACTGCCAGGACACGAACCCGAATCTTCACGTACCGAGCGCCAGAGCGTAAGTCACTCAGCCATCTGAGGTCTCTAATTAATCAGTAGTTTAAATTAATTTAATTAAAATTTTACATGAAATTAAAAAAAACATACATTAATATTACCTTCAGTATTGTCGATTGTCTTTTTAAACATAAATTAATTAAAAAAAATATACAAAGTTTTACAGAATAAAAGTTTTATTGCACTTTTTGTTAACTCATTTGAAAAAAAAAAATTGAAAAAAATAATAATAATAATAATAATAATAAAAAATCGAAAAAGAACTACACAAAAATACAACAGTTGCATTTATTTACTTCTTTATTACACGTTAGCGTTACTGGCAGTTGAGATGTATTCTGCATTATAAAATAATCTTTTGTTATCGTTGGTGTAGATAAAATATTCTGATAACAACACCAACAAAAAACATCCAGTGGAGCGTGTCGTATCCATTACAGTCACAGTTAAGCGAGAGGTGGTTGTTGATTATTCTATTGTGCGCTCTCACATAATACGAGGGGTAGGGAGATGGAGGTGGTTATGTCGGACAATAGAATCCTCTTTTTTATTTATTTTTTTCGTTCAAGGTTAAGGTTGCGGATAAGAAGAGGTGCGGTCGAAGGCGGGGAGGACATTACGCAAATTACAGAGTGTGGTGATGTCAAACGATTTTGCCACCGTCTGTTATAGGATGTTGGAGCAAAAATTCATTCATGGGGTGTGGTTGCAATTTTTCTTGGAAGATGTAAATTCTAAATGTTTCAGGCATGCTTTTTTTTCTTTCTTTTTACAACCACGTTAATTTGAATTGCCAACACGCTTGAATACAGTGTTATTGAAAAAAATTTTTTTTACTGATTTAAAAAAATATATATATGATATATTTTTCGTCGTATTTTTGACTTACGTACTACTTTAGATACGAAAATTTTTAAAATATGAATTTTTTTCATTTTGCTTTCCGATGCAAACATTCCAATCAAACATGTGTAGCTTAAGTTTTATAATAATATGTTTTTTTAAAACTATTTAAATAAAAAAATGTATGTTATTAATTTAGTACAAATTGTTTACTTCATGAAAGAACATAAAGGTGAAAAAATAATGGAGTATCATGTTTGTGTTCTGAATCGTATCGCAGTGAACAGTAAATTCTCTCAAAATGAAAAAATATCAAATCAATAAAATATATATATATATGAAAAAAGAGGTAGGTTTGGTTTGGTTTCTCTACGGACATTTTTTTTGCACACTTTAGGCTAATTAATCTAAATCTTTTGGCATCAGATGGCTTGGGCATATTTTAGATGGGATAATTAATATGAGCCCTGTTAAAAAGGTGGATCGCAAATGAGGGCACTAGAAAAGAGGTAGACCACGTAC